>JAWQEG010005542.1:0-39271 GCA_033782935.1 Petrolisthes cinctipes | reverse complement strand
AGAGCAACAAGGTCGAAGGTCAAGGTCACCAGGGGATAACTTTTCATACTGTCAACATTTACTTCAGTAAGAGGAACCAAACCTCAGCTACAACAAAACAAAGTCACTCGTAGGCATCATTACCAACAGGGCAAGGTTAAATGCCAAGGACTGCTACATAAATCACAGTCGTAAAATAGAGGGTAGATATGGTATGTTTTCATGTGATATATCTCAGGTAAGCCTTGTGTTTCATAAGGTTTGGTATATTTGCTTTACTGTATCACTGTAGAGTAGAGTAACAGCTGCGCATCAACATTATAATTTTATGTAGAAATATTTCAACTTAAAATATAAAATAAAATAAGTATTAAAAATTAGAAATATGACAAACTGACATATAAACAGAACAGTATATTCCTCCGTGTTTAGGTAAATATGAGCCTAATTATGCAAATACTTACACACGTCTGCATAAATATTTGCTTAGCATATATACAAATAATACATGGATATAGCCTACCTACACATTCACACACACATGAGTACTATACTGTATACATATGCATAGTACTATATACACATACATACATACAAAGCAAGACAACCGACTGAGGACAATTAAAACTGGTAGACATGCCACCAGGACACTATCAAATCAATGGACTCTTCATGTGTTGAATATTGATGGTGCAAGAAACATCCGGGTAGATAAGTTGTTGTCCCTTTTGATGTCGAGTCAGTAGGGAAAGAATAGGAGGGAGGGAAGGGTGGAGAGAGAGAGAGAGGGGGGGGTGGGGGGGGGAAGGGAAAGGAAGGGGGAATAAGGAATGGGAAAGAACGGGAAAGGAGGAGGAGGAGGAGGAGGAGGAGGGTAAGGACAGAAGTAGGAAAGAAAAGTGATGAGATATGGAAAGGATAATTATTGGGTGCTTGAAGGAAGAAGAGATTGTAGGAATGAAGGTAAATAACTAAGGGAAGAAAAAATAGGATGAGGGAGAGAAAAGGTAGATGATGAAGGAAGGGAAAGGAGAAAAAAATACAAACAGCAGGAGAGAGGTAGGAGGGGCAGCAGGTGAAGCAGAGCAGGGCAGGGCAGGGCAGGCCAGGGCAGGGTGGAGGGACAGTATAGAATGAAGGAGGAGGAGGAGGAGGAGGAGGAGGAGAAGTAAGGTGGGTGAGAAGGAGAGGCAGAGGACACGTTAGGCGCCAGGCAAGAGGGAGCTAAGTGGTCTGACTGAGATTGGAGGAGGCGGGTCGAGGAAATGTGTTGTTGACCCGACGCCGTGAAGGTCAGTCAAGGAGGCAGAGGGAAGGTCAGGACGAGGGGCTTGTCGCCACTTATAAAGCACGACTGGTTTACTAGCTAATATCTTATTCTGGTGCTTCGCTTTATGTACACAGAAACATACATTCGTAGGATAATAATAATACCACATGTATTATGCACATGTTGTCCAATAGAAATATCGTATTACAGTATGTATCTAAAATATGAATCTAGTAGTAGTTGTTGTTTTTGTTGTTGTTGTTGTTTGGGGAAGGGTTGTTGTTGTTGTTGTTGTTGTTTGGGGAAGGGTTGTTGTTGTTGTTGTTGTTGTTGTTGTTGTTATCTTGAGGCTCTACTGTAGTGGTTGGAGAAGGGTTGTGAATCTAGTTTATGTATATATTTTTCGAACGCTGTGTAAATTGTTCTTTGCCTTTTATAAAATACTTTTTTGAAGTTCGAGAATACTATGCCTAACAATAATTAATGTTGTTGGGTTTTTTATTATTATTATTAATTAGAGTCAACCACCATCTACCAACTTGTTCAGTTTATTTTTATTTTTATTTTTATTTTATTTTTTTGTCGCCACAGTAAATTATATGGAACTCTTTTATCAACGGTACATTCCATTAATTGCACATACAGTCATCATTCTTCCTTCACTGCTTTCATAAGATATCATTTTGCCAGTAATTAAGGTTATTGTAATATTTGTATTACGTGTATTTCGTATGTCAAGTTACGCTTAATAGTCCTGCAACACCTAAGAATAAAGTCGATTAATATTGGCTCATAAAATTAACTCCTATGCCTCTATCTCTGTCTCTATATCATTCACCTGTTGTAGGACTTTTGATCGTGACTACACATACCGGCAAGCATAGACACAATGAATTTTTGCTTGATATATTATGAATTTTCCTCTTCGAAATATCGTAAGTATAAAAACATGTATTGGGGGGAGGGGGACCTGTCAATATACAAAAAATTTCCTACAGACCGAAAATAATATCAGGGTATTCGGTGACGCCTGTAATCGGCAAATGCACAACACGATATCACAAAATAAAACTTGGTTGTCTATATACGGTGGTCGAGGTAGGCAAAAGGGAAGCTGCAAATGTTCACAGATATAAACTTGGAACGATAGCAATCTTACAATATACGACGCCTTGATCAGATTACAGTAATACACACGTTCTTGCTCACACTCGCTATCTTCATTGTATCAAAATTCACTAAGGTTGCTTTTACATGCCAGCCCTGTCGTTGTCAAAGCCCCCACACCTCTCTTTCCCCTTTGCATCCCTTAACGCTAAGAGTAATTTTATTTTATTTAGGTTTAGAGCATAGGTTTATTAAGTTGGCTTTGGTTTTGCTATGTTAGATTACCACATGTTACGTTACTTTAAAGGACCCTGTGATCGTGTATTAGACCAGGTGGTGTCTGATTCCTCCTGACTATTCCACGAAACAAACAAGCTCCTTTAATGTAGGTGTGTGTGTGTGTGTGTGTTTCTTGGCAAGGTTTAAAGGACACTCTAACCTCCAACTTTCTGACAACCTCATGGGAGTCCTTCAGTGAGTGTGAACCAAGCCTCAGTTTAATCTGAGAGGAGAAAGATGAAGGAGAGTGACGACACCTGACCACAGAGAAAAGATCTAATATGAAAGGCAAACATTTGCTTGTCATGTTTGTGTAAAAAGAAAATGGTAAGTAATTCTGTAAATGAAAAACACTCCGTATTCCCTTTTCAGTCTGTTCACCTCAAGCAGTTTAAAATTTGCATCTGGTCTGCAGTATTTGCATGTCTTGGTTTTAAATCTCAGTGTGTTTTTATTTCTTTATCTGTTAAACCCAACGAACATAAAAATATGTACTGAATCTGAGGCAAAACGTTTGATTTGTTTCAAATTCTGGCTCGGATATTTGAGGAGGAGGGAGTAACTGGTTTCATGATATGGCTTTTTTCACTTTCCAGGAAGTTTATGATTTTATCATATTTGATTATAGCCGGTAGAAAATGTCAGATCCAATACAATAATTAATGTATATTTCGTCATTTCTTAAAAACTGCCTGGTTTTAATATGTACGGTAGTCCATTTCTCGGTTGTGATGATGGTTCACTAAATTGCCATTTCTATCTGTGCCTGATCTGACATATGGTTTTTATTCATGGATAGATAAACAGACAGATGTGGAAAACTTTATATAATTATATATTTTAGTTTACGATATACTGTACATTTTGTTCAAGTGCTTGTTTCTAGTCCAATCATCAAATGCTAACGGTTCAAGAAAAAGTTTACATTGAGTGTGAGGCACAATAGCCAGTAATCAAAACAAGTATATCTTAAAGTCGTAGGTGGCTGGATGAATAGCATGGAAAATATATAATTTCAAGTTTCAAACCTGTTTTCCAAGCTTAGCGAAAGAATAATCAGACATTTTTATCACGATTCTCAGTCTTCAAAATCAAATGTTTGCTACTCAATTCAACTCGACCCCAAAAAAAAAAAATAGAAAATACATATTGCACTGAATCGGATGCATAAAATCTAACTAATGATTAATAGTTGCTAATCCAATGTAATCTAAATAACCTTCAGCCCAACCCTCAAAAAAATCCATATTCAAGTTTTTAAATCTGTGTTCTTTTTATCATCCCAGCCTAGTCAAACAAAAAAGAAAAAGAAAAAAAAGATGCATGCCAAATCTGAGACACGACAAGAGACCGGTTTCAATTCTGGTCCAGTTTTCTGTTAAATCAGTGCTGGCTGAGGGGGGAGGGAGGTAGGGGGGGAGGGAGGGAGGAAGAGGGGCAGGTGGGGAAGAGGGGTAGGGAGGGAGGGGTGTGGGGGAGAGGGAAGGCGTGGGTCGTTGTATTGTAGTTATTGGCCTCCTCAGACCTGCTGCACCCACTCCCCCACCTACCCACCAATGTATCCCACCCCTAGCCCACCCAGGAACCCCACCAACCCTCCAACCCACCCACCCACCCAGGAACCCCACCAACCCACCAAACAATCCCTTCCCTAACCTACCCACCCAGACACCTCACCCCAAACATACCCACCCAGACATCAACCCCCCAAACATACCCATCCAGGCACCAACCCCAACCCACCCATCCACCCTGACACCACCAACACCCTTAACCCACCCACCCTAACACCACCAACACCCTCAATCCATTCCCACCCTGGCACCACCTACCCCAACCCACACCCACCCTGGCACCACCAACACCCTTAACCCACCCACCCTGGCACCTACCCCAACCCACACCCACCCTGACACCACCAACACCCTCATGCAACCCACCCAAGCCAAGCACCTCTGAATTCACCTGCTGCACCTGCCTTGGGAACTGCGTCCATCACACTCCTCCAATCTCTGCAGCTCCCTAACAGGTTCCCGCCCTCTTGCGTCACACACACACACACACACACACACACACGGTTGTACACACAGGGAGGCACGTGCTGGTGAGATGCTGGTGGTAGGGTGGGGAGGGGAGGCCCATGCCTTTAAAGGGAGGAGTCAGAGACGGTCACTACAATGATGAGGGAGAAGGAGGGAGAGGAGGAGTAGGAGGAGGGGAAGGAGGAGGAGAAGGAGAAGGAGAAGGAGGAGGAGGAGGAAGGAGGAGGAGGAGAAGGAGGTGGAGGAGGTGAAAAAGAGAGAAAAATGAAGAAGAGGAGGAGAAGGAGGAGGATGAAGGGTAGAAATAATGAGGATGAAAAGGAAAAAAAGAGGAAAGTGGGGAGACAGGAAAAGAATAGAGGAGGATGAGGAGGGGGTAATGAGGAAAAGAAAAAAAAGAATGAGGAGGAGAAGTAGGATAACGCGAACAAGGAAGAGATAGAATACTGAGATAAAGAACAGGGATGAAGGAGGGAGAAGGATAGACAGATTAGAGCGGAAGAGAAGGAGGAAAGAAGAATACGAGAAGACAGTGATAAGAGAAATTTGGAAACATAAAAGAGAAAACTTGAAGAGGAGTAAAGAATAAGAAATGAAAGAAGGGAGTAAGAAAGAGGAAGAGAAAAACGAAGGAGAGAGGTACAAGAGAAACAAGGAATAGAAACAAGGAATAATAGAAGAGAAAGCTTGAAGAGGAGTAAATAATAGGAAATAAAAGAAGGGAATAAGAAAGAGGAAGGGAAAAACGAAGGAGAGAGGTAGAAGAGAAACAAGGAATAGGTGGATACATTTAACTCTCATTATGGTATATCTGACTAAATAAATATCAATGACTGTGTGAGACTGACAAACTGATGGATCTGGTCTCATAAAGTCTTGGATGTGAGTACACAATAATATTTGAATCTTGGGTATAATCTTAGCACGATGCATAAGGTATGTTTCTGTAAAGTAAAGTACAATAATAACAACTAAAGTATGATAATAACAACAACTGAATCAGAGTATAAAGTCAATGAATCACAACTGTCAAACAAACCTTATGAGTATGAATATATAAGCGTGGAATGGAAACCGAGCAGTAAGTTTGGTAAATCTGAGGTATATATCTGAAGAGTCTTGAGTAAATCTGGGCCCCGTCCGTCCGTGAGAATTAATTAAAGCCATGGAATATGAATAGTTGTTTTCCTGATGAGGGCGACACCTGCCACACACCACTGACTGAGGAGGGGAGGGAGGGGGGCAGAACAGAGGCGACAGCTGCTCGGTTCATCACCTGGTGGGCCTTAGAGCAACTGATAGGGGCTTCTGCAGGTGAACCCACATCCACCTTCAGCTGCCTCCACTGTCGACCTCAAGTGCTGCCCTTCACTGATTGACACCTTTGGCACTGGCAGGTGGATGGCCAATATAGATATGATGGTGATAGATATGACTGAAGAAAAAACAATAATAAAAGAAAGAGCGAAAGGGAAATGAGAGGAAGATATGGATATAAAAGGATATAAAAGGAAGATATGGTTGTTATAGATATGACTGAAGAAAAAAAATAATAAAAAAAGAGCGAAAAGGAAATGAAAGGAAGATATGTATATAAAAGGATATAAATGGATATAAAGGGAAGATATGGTGGAGATAGATGTGACTGAAGAAAAAAAGAAAAAAAGAAAGAGTGAAAAGGAAATAAAAGGAAAATATGGATATAAAAGGATATAAATGGATATAAAAGGAAGATATGGTGGTGATAGATGTGACTGAAGAAAAAACAATAAAAGAAAGAGTGAAAAGGAAATGAAAGGAAATAAAAGGAAGATATGGATATAAAAGAATATAAAAGGAAGATATGGTGGCGTTATATATGACTGAAGGAAAAAAAAAACAATAAAAAAGAAAGCGCAAGGAAAAGTAACATACATGATAGAATCTCAATATATACTGTAGTGGCTATGTTAATTAAATCAAAAAAAACCGTAGATTATCACAAAACAGCCTTTTTTTTTTTTATGCAACGAAACTTTTGAAAATATCGAACCACTGTGATTTTATAATACATGTATATAACTAATGAAGGTACATACATAGTAGATATTATTTACATTAGTGTTGCCAAAAAAAGCCAAGGATCCAAAATAATGAGGGACCAGGTATATACTCCCAAGGATTAAAAAAAAAAAATAAAAAAAAAAATAAATAAAAAAAAAAAAAATTATATTGGGAGTCCCGGTATTGCGAGCGAGCGAGCGGTGATAAGAAGTGAACAATGAGAGACAAGTAGCGACGGGGGGAACTCACTCGCTGTCTTGACCAAGTATCGTTGACGCCAGTAATATCACCCCTCGAGGATAGGAGATAAGAGAAGGAGGGGGGTGGGGGGCCTGGTGGTGGGTGATTGGGGAGGTGGGTGATGGGGGAGGTGGTGGTGGTGGTGGGTGATTGGGGTGATGGGGGAGGTGGTGGTGGTGGTGGGTGATTGGGGTGATGGGGGAGGTGGTGGTGGTGGGTGATTGGGGTGATAGGGAGGGTGGTGGGTGATGGGGGAGGTGTGCTGGTTGGTGGCTTATCGGCTCAGCTTATTGTCATTGTCTTATCGTTCTAATCCACGGCCGCACGCGACACGCAGGCGCCAGAGGGTGGTATGGTATGGTATGGTGTGGTGGTGTGGTATGGTGTGGTAATGGTGGTGGTGTGGTATGGTGTGGTGTGGTATCGGTGATTGTGTGGTATGGTATGGTGGTGTGGTATGGTAATTGTGTGGTATGGTGATTGTGTGGTATGGTGTGGTAATGGTGGTGGTGTGGTAGTGGTGATTGTGTGGTATGGTGATTGTGTGGTATGGTGATTGTGTGGTAGTGGTGATTGTGTGGTATGGTATGGGTGTGGTAAGGTGTGGTGTGGTAATGGTGATTGTGTGGTATGGTGAGTGTGTGGTATGGTGTGGTGTGGTAATGGTGATTGTGTGGTATGGTGATTGTGTGGTATGGTATGGTGTGGTAGTGGTGATTGTGTGGTGTGGTATGGTGATTGCGTGGTATGGTGTGGTAATGGTGATTGTGTGGTATGGTATGAGTGTGGTGTGGTAATGGTGACGGTGTGGTGTTGTGATGCTGTAGTGAAGTAGAGTAATGTGGTGTAATGTGGTAATGATGACACCACCCAACACGACACCATGCTTCTGACACTACTACTACTACTACTACTACTACTACTACTACTACTACTACTACTACTACTACTACTACTACTACTACTACTACTACTACTACTACTACTACTACTACTTCTACTATTACTACTACTACTATTACTACTACTACTACTACTACTACTACTACTACTACTACTACTACTACTACTACTACTACTACTACTACTACTGTCATCACCACTCATACTTCCAAGACCACCATACCACAGTCATCACTACCACCATCACTATAATCACCACTACTACTACCATCAGATCCATCGTTATCACCATTACCTCCACCACCAACACCGCCAACACTATCCCCATCCCTCTCCATCCCTATCCCCATCACCATCACCATCACCATCCCCATCCCCATCCCTCTCCATCCCCTTCCCCATCCCCATCCCCATCCCCAACCCCATCCCCATCCCCATCCCCATCCCCATCCCTATCCCTCTCCATCCCCATCCCCATCCCCATCCCTCCCCATCACCATCCCCATCACCATCCCCATCCCTATCCCTCCCCATCCCTCCCCATCTCCATCCCCATCCCCATCCCTATCCCCATCTCCATCCCCATCCCTGCCTGCTAAACCTGCTAGAGTAACATATAATCTTGTGAAATTGCTAAGATATATATGGAACTGATTCCACTTGTACTTATTGACAAACATTCTGGTCCCTTGCGAATTATAAACAACATCTTCGTGTATAATCTTATGTAGGATCATAAGGAATATGATATTGAACAGTCCTCTCTCTATGTATGGGAATATAACCAACCCTCTCCC
The DNA here is from genome assembly GCA_033782935.1 of Petrolisthes cinctipes. Lineage (NCBI taxonomy): Eukaryota > Metazoa > Arthropoda > Malacostraca > Decapoda > Porcellanidae > Petrolisthes > Petrolisthes cinctipes. Next base: position 30,611 of record JAWQEG010005542.1, on the reverse strand, counting down.
TTATAGCATGCAATCATAAAAAGTGGTGTAAAAACTTGCTCTTCTGACCCTCTCATGCACCGTATAAACTTACATGTGAGTCATATTTAATAGACACTGTTTGTAAATTACTTAACAGGATAAGGTACTGCATGGAGTAGAATCTAATCCTCTTATTGTCTGAATAATATATGCCAGTGGAGATCTGTAATGCCTTCCTTTGAGTAGGCTAATCTTATTTAGTTTTTAAGGTCCATAAACTAAGGAACTTCGCTGCTTATATAGTAACTTGCTCCATCAAGCACAAGGGTGTGTACGAGGAGGTTTTATTCAAGACCAATAACACTAAGTCTTATTGGTCTTGGTTTTATTTTCCTTTGAGGCGTGATGTAGTTGAGTGTCGGGAGGAGTGAGGTACAAAATCCTTCAAGATGCGTCGTCCTGTCGGTGGATATGGCCTGCGAAGATGTGGGTAATATGTTAGGGGTTTTGGCGCCCCTTCTGACCCAATGCAATTCCTTTCCTCTCGTCCACTGCATGGCCCTGCTTTTCTGCTCTTTCTTCCGTGCTTACTGCCCCTCTTTTCTGTCTCCTTCATATTTGTGGTACATGGTCTTTCTGGCCTAGCACCCAAACACAGTCTACTTTTCTCCCTGTTTCTCTCATTCCCTTATTCCTACTTACTCTTTCACTATCTCAACTCTACTTTCGTTGGAACTGGCACACGGCTTGAAGGACTCCGTAGTCTACTGTATATAACTCGTCTGCAGTATCTTACCCCATCTTCACAAACATGGCTTAGATCGCGTCTGTAAGTAACCATGTATGTACACGGCAGCCACCTTCAGATGTTATCAGTAGTTGCAGCAGACAGCTCCTGTCACACGTCACACGAACCACAATCATACAAACAACTCTCTCATCTCTCAAGCACCGTCTGATTTCACCATCACCGCCCACAATACCATCGGGATCTTCAGCAGATTCATGTTTACAACTCCATTACCCAGAGATATTCCTATAGATAATCCCTTAAAGGACCCTGTGATTGTGTATGAAAATTGGAGGCTTCTGATTCCTCCTGAATTTGCCACGAAATTCCTTCCATATAGGTGGTTTTTCGTGGCAATATTTGAAGGCCTCTTTTATCTCCATTTTTTTTACTACATCTCAGGGTCCCTTAAGCTCTGTTTGATTCTATTCAGTATATATTCAACAATTTCATGACCAATTTTCACAATGGCCAAGCATTAACTAGTAAATTTGTCTTGGAACATTTGAATGAATATGTTTATATAGTCAGGAAGTTTAGCAATATATTTCAGAAGGGATATAATATAAAAGAGTACCGGTACATATATTGCATACCTTTTATTATTATTATTATTATTATGTGACATTAGAATAAGTCTTCCTATTGATGTTCAACTCCAGGTAATACTGATTATATTTCCTACCACACCATAGAGTAAAAGGGAATCTATAACTCCTAGTTCCCTCAAGTGGTTTGGAAGAGCAGTATCAGAATAATGCAGATATAAGCCTATAATAATTGTCATACCACAGTATGGTCCCCAACCCCGTCTTTAAACTCCCTTCCTATCTTCTCTTCCCCCTTGACTCTCTGCAATCCTTCCCTCTTTATCATCTCCTGCTTCCCTATAGTCTCCTCCCTCCCTGGCTCTCCACCCTCCTTCCAATCGTGTCTCCAACCCTTCCTCTCGATTCACCTTAAGGGGAGGATACAGTGTTGGTAAATCCGTAGCAGATTATTCCTCCAAACTATGCCAAGCAACAGGCCACCATTATTTTTTGTTCTTCTGGTGGTCCTGTTCTCTGGCATACTCTGGAGGAATCAAGGGGCTCCAATGTACCAAAAGTATACTCTCCCCTTAATTAACATCTTCCTTACAGTACCATATTGTTATCTTGAACGCTATTTGACTCACAGGTGCTGCAGGACTATTGGGTGTGACTGTACGCCTCACCCGACAGTTCAGTATATACACAATCCGCGAAATATTAAACAAAACTCGAGAGACACCTTGTATATATAATCAGAGGGTACAGATGTCTTGAAATGTTGTCAGTAAATACAGGTGTGTCATTGTATGCATAGTTATATAATAGCATAATAGTGGTCATTCGGTTAGGTGTGTGTGTGTGTGTGTGTGTGTGAGAGAGAGAGAGAGAGAGAGAGAGAGAGAGAGAGAGAGAGAGAGAGAGAGAGAGAGAGAGAGAGAGAGAGAGAGAGAGAGAGAGAGAGAGAGAGAGAGTGTGTGTGTGTGTGTGTGTGTGTGTGTGTGTGTGTGTGTGTGTGTGTGTGTGTGTGTGTGTGTGTGTGTGTGTGTGTGTGTGTGTGTGTGTGTGTGTGTGTGTGTGTGTGTGTGTGTGTGTGTGTGTGTGTGTGTGTGTGTGTGTGTGTGTGTGTGTGTGTGTGTGTGTGTGTGTGTGTGTGTGTGTGTGTGAGTGTGAGTGTGAGTGTGAGTGTGAGTGTGAGTGTGAGTGTGAGTGTGAGTGTGAGTGTGAGTGTGTGTGTGTGTGTGTGTGTGTTCATCATCAACGTACTACCACTATCCCCACTACTATAACACTACCAATATCCCTACTAATACCCATCACAATCGTCACCACCACTGACATCCTCAATGATCACATTTAATAACTATATATATACATCACAATTACCAACACCACCAAAACCACCACAATTCACCACCATATCACTCCTTCCCTCCACCTCTCACCACCTCCACTATACCACCACCTACCCCACCACCAGCACTGTCACACACTGTCATCTCTAGGGGGGTGGGGGTTAGGAGAGGAGGGAGGAAAACAGTAGGGAAAGATGAGAAAGAATGGGTGGGATGAACACATGAGAGAAAATAATTATATGAGAGGAGTCGTGAAGATAACAATATGGCAAATGGGGAATAGATGAGAAAGTGAAAGAGAAGAGGGACTGAGGATAGAAAAGAGTAAAGGACGAAAAGATGAATAGAGAAGGAGAAACAAGGATGAGGGAAAGGATAGAGAGGATATAGATGCGGTGGTGGAAGAGAGCTAGAGAGGGAGGAAAGGATAGGAAGGGAGGGAAGGACGAGAGGGAGGGAGGAGAGGATTGGATGGAAGGGAGGGACGAGAGGGAAGGTTGGAGACACGATGGGAAGGAGGGTGGAGAGCCAGGGAGGGAGGAGACTATAGGGAAGGAGGAGAGAATAAAGAGGGAATGATTGCAGAGGAGAGTCAAGGTGGAGGAGAAGATAGGAAGGGAGTTTAAACACGAGAATAGAGTCCGGGAGGAAAGGAGGGAAGAGAGGGAGAGAAGGATGGAAAGGGAGGTGAAGCGTGCCTGTGTACTGCTCCACCAGCTCTGCCAAACACGTGTCGACAATGTTTACAATGGCTTTCACTCTACTTAGTTTGTTGGACGAACAGAATAATGGGTGTACCTTGTTTGTCAAGCCAAAATAAAAAGTGATAAATTTGCGCTCATGGGAAAATCTTTATTCTTACATAGTCGTTCAATGTAAAAAAAGAAATGACTATGTTGAGCTTGCTGGGAGGAAAAAAAAAATACTTAGTTTCTTAGATTACGTTAATATAAAAGGTGATGTACTTTTTTCTTGGAGACGATGAAGGTGAATGAAAATGATCCATCTGAATAAATCTTATGAACCTATATTACAGACACCAACACCTATACAGAAGTTTCTCATCATTTTTTTATGTCGTTTAGTTCGAGGGTGTTGCAGGACTACTGAGCGTGACTGTACTGTACACTCGTGATACATAATTTGTGACCAGAGTGTGAGGAGCAGAAAGCTTTGAATCGCCTGGTATTACTCATTTCCCCACACTCAGTAAACCTATAGAGGCTGAGTTCGAATGCAGGGTATGTGTGTGTGTGTGGTGCCTGCCGTTCGTTTCTGGTCAGAGATTACGAATGACCAGTGTACTTCTCCCTCCACCAGTTTGCCCAAAATAGCGTGCACTCACTCAACCCTCTGCTTGGGACACACACACAAAACAAGCACGTCTGTTTAAGTCCACTGTTACCGGCTCAGGTCGTTTCCTCATCCTTCGCCACCCCTCCCCTTTCCTCTTCCCGATGAATCGTTGGATAAGAGGCGGGTAAATCATCAATAACAACATAGGTGGGGGGATGAATGATGCGACCGTATGTAACTATATAAGGCTCACTATAGTAGGGCCTTTTCATAGGACTTACGGTCTTATTCCCGTGCGTGGTTTGGCTCTCTCTGCCCCACTGTTCTTAAAATACATGTTTCTTATTTTGGGATTCATAACAATAACTCGACGAAAAGAATAATGAACCATTTCGTGTTCTGAGTTAGAGGCGATAATCCTTCGCCAAGCGTATATTCTGTTTTGGGTCGAGAAAGTTTAATGGACAATGGAAAATATACTCTGTGTGAGTGAGCCATAGAGGTCATTTCCAGACCACGTGGAAGAGATGTTGTTAAAGTAATCATTATTTGTTGTTTACCTCGGACCGGCTGGCTGCTACCTGTGACCTGACCCGGGCTACAAATGACCCTTCCTGCCCTTCCTTCCTTTTACACTCCACGCCGGCCATCACACACAACACTTTCCCTGCTTCGGAAATATTACAGGAAAACCAAGGCAATTCTGGGACATGAACAGACGACATGAAATTCTCACTTAATAATGCCCTCCAAACACACCAAAACAGAACACAACCGATTACAAATATTCGCAATTTTTCGTTGAGGTTCGAACCTGGAAAATAATAATTTGTTGAGAACTATTTAACAACTTAAACCATTGCACCCCTAGCCAAAATACGCACAGTAAATATCTATCTACATTGCACAAAGATTGTTAGGTAGGTTTTCATTGCAACTCATACCGTGAAGGAATCTTGGGGCTCTGGCAGATACACAGATACTTTATGACCGTCGTAATATAACTCTCAGTCCTCGTACCAAAACTCACTTAATAAAAATAGCAAACTAGTACTGTACCGTATATCAACCCTCCCTTACAACCAAAACCCACCGAATAAAAATAGCAAACTAGTACTGTACATCAATATCAACCCTCCCTTACAATGTAGGTTTGAAGATATATATAGAGGACTAAACTCTGAGCTACTAAACGTACTGTACAGTCGGCCTCAGGAATTCTTACACAGAACATTAGTTAAGAGGGGTCTTTATTCTGCACATACTGTAGGTATTGTTCTACTGACTGATTCAAGTATTAGCCAGATAATATTACTACAAAAGTTTGGTGTTAGGAAACTGATTTACTGAATTTTCTAGTTGTTACGAACCCTTGATGTCACAGTGGAGTATACGAATTCCTGAGGCCGACTGTACATTCAATTAAATTCCATCTGACCCCTTTAGGCTATTTTTTCCCTAAAAGTGTAGCATATAATATATTCGTATATATATGGAAGACCTCATACGCCCATTTTTTGCTCTTGACAAATATTGACGTTACATTTTGCAGGCAGACATACAAACAGGCAGACATAGACAAGCGCAAACAAATGAAATAGCAAGTTTAGTTCACAAAAATACATACCAAACTGACTTTAATTAAATATTTTCTTGATATTGAAGTTCACCAGGATTAAAAAAAAAAAAAAAAAAAAAAAAAAAAAAGTCTAAAATCGACACCCTCGAGGCGCCACTCCTAATAATGAGATAAAACTTTAACCATTGAGATAAGAAGAGTACCTTGATGCTAAGATAAGAACCCAGCGCCTTTTACGTCCGTCATGACCACGTGCCTTCCTATTATCAGTAAACTAAACTCAGTAATTCAATAAACTATATAAACTTTAATGCACTATTATGGTTTTTACTCGTTCTTAAAAACACACACACAAAAAAATAGAGAGAAAAGCCATTAGTAAACTAAACTAAATAATTCGATAAACTACATAAACGTAAATACACTAGTATGGTTTTTACTCATTCTTCAAATAAAAAAAAGAAGAGAGAGAAAAGCCATGACTATGCATATGCCTTCATAGTATTATTAAACTAGATAATGTATATGAACAACATAAACGTAAATTTAAAGGTATGGTTTTTACTCACTCTTAAAGAAAAAAAAAAAAAAAAAAAAAAAAATCTCCTTTGCACAATAAGTAATTCTTAAACGTGTGGAAGGATTTCATTGCTATGCCAAGAGGAAATATTTCCTTTGGGATGCTGCTTTAGATTCATTCCGTACAAAGGTAACATCAGATACTATGATAAATAAGTTTCTGTCAGTGTCCCCAGAAAATTGTTTTTTTATATAATTCTGATGTATGTAAGATATTATGCTTGGGTTTCTATATCATTTCTGTCACTGGTGGATTTCCTCAGTATCCACTTATCTACCATTAATTACTCTGGATTAGGATATGTAAGCGTTATACAGTGGGTGGCCGAGTAGTTAGTGATCTGGACTCGTAATCTATAGGTCGGGAGATCGAATCCTCCCAGGTGCGGGCCTAAGAATATTTACAGTAAATGAGGCATCACAACACAACAGTCACATACATTTCATCTCTTGTTACTCAAGGACCTGCATTACTGAAGACTTACTTCCGCTATCACTCCCTTATTACTCTTATCACACAGCGGGTACTTAAACTTCTTCATATACCACCGTACACTTCTTATTCTTCTGGGATTCCCACCCGGTTGCAGCTTCATCTTAAGTGTTCATGCCTGCTGCTACTGGTACTATGCTATCTCCGTCCTATCTCTCCCTCTCTTCAGCAAAGGAGAATCAGCCCGCCATCAGATAACGATATTCAGGTTAAAATTAGCGTCGGTGGGATTAGTGATGATATATACCGGACCACTTAAGGACCCTGTGATCGTGGATAAGAAATGGAGGCTTCTAATTCCTTCTCACAATGCCACGAAACAAGCTCCTTCCATATAGGTGGTGTTTCGTGGCAATATTTGAAGGACTCATTTACCTCCAGTTTTCTGACTACATCACGGGGTCCTTAAGGGAAGGCCTGATGCTATCGTGGATTCTGTGAACGAAAATTATTCCTCTAAACAGGGTCACGAAACAGACCCCCCCCCCCTTGAGGTAAGCTGTGGTAATCTGTTTCATGGCACAGTATGGAGGAATCATTGGCATTCAGTACACCATGCAGCAACGTACTGTAGATCATATCCCAACTTAGAGCCGAACGAACGCCAGAGGTGAGGTTGGTCCCTTTAGATTTATCTATGGAGCGTATGTAAATGTTGCGTTGATTGTGTATGCATAGAAGGAGTGTACAGTCGAGGTCATGAGTTATGTCGCCTCGGCATTGTTGTGGTTAGAGAAGGGTGCTACTCTTCTTCTCTTAAGGACCCTCTGATCGTGTAGGATATAATTGGAGGCTTCTGATTCCTCCTGACCATGCCACGAAACGAGCTCCTTCCTTATAGGTGGTGTTTTGTGACCATATTTGAAGGACTCGTTTAACTCCAATTTTCTGACTACAACACAGGGTCCCTTAATTAGAGGTTAGAACACAGCACCAGTGTTTGTTGATCTGGTGGCCTCTTGAACATGGAATGAGAACACTCCCACTGTCCCAGTCCTTTGAATAAGTGGAAAAGGGAGAGATTTATTATACATAGACTTGAGAATGAAAGATGGCCTCCCAAGTATAGACCTGGAAGACCCTGTAGTGTAGAACGAGGGAGAAGGTGAAAGAGAGGTAAGACAACAAGTTCGATGGAAAAAGAAGGAAAGGAGGAATAGTTGGAGAATGGAAAGAGAATGGCTGGGGCCGAAGGGGTGCCCTTTGAGTGGGGTGGGGGCGATATTGCCTGTAAAGATGGGAGCAATATTATAAGAGTTTGGGCGCCCCTTTTGTTCCGAGCCAATCCCCTACCTCTCTTTAGCTAACCTTCCCTTCCTTCCTTTTCTTTCGTGCTATTGTTCCTCCTCTCTGTGTCTTTTCCCTCGTGTTACAAAGTCCTTCTGGCCAAGCACAGTCTTTTTACAAACATTCACTACCTCTTGACCTCGCTACCTCCCTGACTCCACTAACTCCCTGATCCCTCTACCTCCCTGACCATCACTCTCCCTGACCTCTACCACCCTGATCCTCTTTACTTCCTCCTCTTCCTCCTCCTCCTCCTCCTCTTCCTTCCCCCCTTCCTCTTCCTTCCCCCCTTCCTCTTCCTTCACCCCTTCCTCTTCCTCCCCCCTTCCTCTTCCTCCTCAGCTCTCCTCTTCCTCCCCCCCCCTCCTCTTCCTCCTCTTCCTCCTCCTCTTCCTCCTCCTCTTCCTCCTCCTATTCCTCTCCCCTCCTCTTCCTCCCCCTCCTCTTCCTCCCCCTCCTCTTCCTCCCTCCTTCCTCTTCTTCCCCCTCCTCTTCCTCCCCATCCTCTTCCCCCCCCCCTCCTCTTCCTCCCCCCCTCCTCTTCCTCTGTGTTCATCCAACCCTCAACCCGTCAGTGGCTGTATCGTCTGCTTGAGGTGGAGGGGGTCATCTATTATGGAGGAAATGAAGTCCACGTAGCCCTCCAAACTATGCCATAAAACACATCCCTCACGGGTCTCTTTAAGTCATAGTCTGTTTCCTGGCATAGTTTGTAGGAGCCAGTAACCCTTTATTTCATTTCACCCACAAAAGATATATATACGGTAACAAAACATCTTTATTTTTCTCTCCACTGTCCCTCCCTTCCTTTCTTCCCAATCTCTCTCTACCTTTCTGCTTTTCCATTATCTTTTTTATCCTTTCTGAAATCCTCTCCTTCCGCCCTCGCCTCACCTCGCCTCGCCTCGCCTCGTGCCTGTCTGTTTGTTTGGTTTGTTGTGAGTTCAAGAAGACCGTCCTTGAGCCACACCACGTAGTAAGGAGGAAAGATGCGTCACCTACTGTATAACCTCAGTAGGGCTAAGGGGGAGATACAGTGTTGGTAAATCTGGAATAAAATGATTCCTCCAGACTACTTCAAGCAACAGACCACTATTATTTTTGTTAAGTTGGTACTGTTTCTTGGCATACTTTGGAGGAATCAAGGGACTCCAATGTATCTAAAGTGTATCCTCCCCTTAAGTGGTCTGCATGGTCTGGTTAGGTGGATTAATTTCTCTCTCTCCTCTGCAGACTTCCCTCCTTGTTTTGATGAGTGATTATATTTTTTTCTATCCCCTCTTGTTCCTTCTTATTTCTTCCCCTGCCTTCTTCCCTTCCCCTACCTTCTTCCCTTCCCCTACCTTCTTCCCTTCCCCTACCTTCTTCCCTTCCCCTACCTTCTTCCCTTCCCCTACCTTCTTCCCTTCCCCTACCTTCTTCCCTTCCCCTACCTTCTTCCCTTCCCCTCTCTCTCCTTCCCTCCCCCTACCTTCTTCCCTTCCCTTCCCTTTCCTGTTCTGTCCTTCCCTGCTCTGCACTTTCCTCTCCTTCCCGACCATTCCCTTACAATTAATTTCCTTCCCTCCCCTCCCCTTTCCTGCCACTTCCACCCCTATACCAACCCCCACCCCACGGCCACCATTACTCCTTTTACCACCACCACCACCACTCCTCCTCCCCCTAAAACCGTCATCTTCTCCCCTTCCCATTTTGAATGTAAATTAAAACTCAAACAACTTACTCGAGACCATTACATCTTAACGAGCTGTGGTTAAAGACTTTTATTTATGTATCTATTTATTTTCTTAGATCATCACTTTTAAAACTAGGCTATTAATAATGAGTGCCTCTTCCTCAACCTTTCTAGCGTCCCTTCGGTCCAAGGTCACTCATTTTCGATTCTTCCAAGTGTCCCTTCTTTCTTTCTGTTTGTTACCTCTGTGCTTCCTGTCCCTTCTCACTAACTCCTTCTCCCTCGTGCTGCAGGGTCTTACAGGCCTAACACGGTCTTCTTTCTTCCTATTCAATTCAATTCTCAGCAACTTCGTCCTCCTCACTTCTCCCTACACCCCTTCCATCTCCCCACACCTCCCTACACCCCTTCCATCTCACCACACCTCCCTACACCCCTTCCATCTCCCCACACTTCCCTACACCCCTTACATCTCCCCACGCCTCTCTACACCCCTTCCATCTCCCCACACCTCCCTACACCCCTTCCATCTCCCCACACTTCCCTACACCCCTTCCACCTCCCCACACTTCCCTACACCCCTTCCATCTCCCCACACCATTCCCCAAATATCACTTAGTCAACATAACCCAAACTTTCATTACCCACTACATCTCCCCTCCTTCCCAACCATCTACTTCTCTCAAACCTCACTCCTCTAACTCTTTCCTTATTCTTACTCCTGCCTCTCACACCTACATGTCTTACCACTTCATTTATTCCGTCTCCCTCTCTCTACTTCTAAAACCTTCTTCCATCCACTCTTCTCTCGTTTTTCCCCTTCCTAAACCCTGCAGTCACCCCTCCCTCCCTCCCCTTCCCAAACCCTGCAGTCACCCCTCCCTCCCCTTCCCAAACCCTGCAGTCACCCCTCCCTCCCCTTCCCAAACCCCGCAGTCACCCCTCCCTCCCTCCCCTTCCTAAACCCTGCAGTCACCCCTCCCTCCCTCCCCTTCCCAAACCCTGCAGTCACCCCTCCCTCCCCTTCCCAAACCCTGCACTCACCCCTCCCTCCCCTTCCCAAACCCTGCAGTCACCCCTCCCTCCCCTTCCCAAACCCTGCAGTCACCCCTCCCTCCCCTTCCCAAACCCCAGAGTCACTCCTCCCGTCCCCGTCGTCCTGAACACCTCCATGCACCACCACCTCCCCCACGCCGTGTGTCCCCCCAGGAGGCGAGGCTCCCCCGGGAAGAGAAGCCATGAAAGGTGTTTGTCAAGGTACCAAGGTTGTCCTCACTCCACCACCACCACCACTACCACCACCAAGCCCAGCAGTCCATTCATCTTTCAATTTGACCTTCCAATTAATCCCCCTGACCTCCTGCTGGCCTTCGTGACCTCGGGGTTGGTTCAGTCTCCCGCCATGCACACGAAGGATCAATTTACGTAGTGTGGCGGACAATGGTTCCTTCCTTTCCACTCCTGGGATTACGAGCCGATGGGAGGAACCGACTACTGAAATCTGCGTATGTTGTCTCAAAATGCGTATGTTATCTCAAACTGCGTGTGTTATCTCAATCTACGTGTTATCTCAAAATGCGTATGTTATCTCAATCTGCGTGTGTTATCTCAAAATGCGTATATTATCTCAATATTATGGCTGGCAAAGTTTGAAAAGCGTGGTAAGGAACTTTTGTCCTCAACTCCGTATTCAGGGATATAATTATGATCTGTACCTCTCCTGTCCCTGTGTTTGTGGTTCTTGTCATTCACTGTAATGGGGTCGAATTGCTATGGTCAATTCTTAAAGGATTAAATTTAGCACACCTTCGGACCAGAGTCAATCTCAATATCTCTACTTTGCTGTCCCTCCTTTCCTTTTTTTTTCCTTCGTGCCTGCTGTCCGTCCCTCCTCTCTGTCAAGGTTGCTCTCTGTCTCCTCCTTCCTTGTGGTAAAATATATGGTCTTTCTACCCAGCACAGTTTCCTTCTAATTAATATTGGTTTATGAGACTATCCTTAATTTCATCTTTATATCTTTGCAGGAGAATGTCACCTTAAATGTTGCAACGGGAAGTTCAGCAGTGGTCATGACCCAGACCTCACTACGGGAAGTCGTGAATGAAGCTTATGTTCAGGTATGTAAAGTTGTAGACCGTAGATATATCCATTCAAACGTGTAACAAAATTTTTTCAGACACTTGAGATAATTATTTATATACTGTATATATAACAATAGGCACGCAGACATTTTATACTTAACTAGCGGAAGTACCCTGCCGTGCCAGAGTTAATTCACTCACAAAATGTAAAAAGGTCGCGTTTTGTCAGAGGTTTAGCGAGTTGAAATGTGAGATTTGCAATTTTCTGGTTCGTGAGTTGATATAGCAGATTCGATGCTAACTTCCTGTGTAATGGTTGGTTGATGGAGAATGTGTTTGCGTCTCCTGTGAATGTAATACACGATATCCTATTTACATCAATAATTAATTCTAGTTACTGTACATGAACAGGTTTGTGTTAAACATGATTATAAAAGTCGCACAACTGTGGCTGCCAGAGGAGAACAAACACTTATACACAGGTCAACCTCTCGTAATATTTTACATATATTCATAAAAAAACATAATAATGAAATAATATGTATACGTATTAAAGTAAAATCATGTATGTCCACAACCATTTACCAAACAATACATGCAGTTAAGCTTTTGATCTTTCTGCATACATAGCTGTGAGCAGATACCTACGAGTACATAGATGCTATCAGATAACATAAATAATATCCCATTTGCTTAGCACGAGATTGTATGAAAAAGAAGTAGCTGACAAGACGAATACGAGAAGTGCACATTCCATCAGTAAAAACCACTGTTAATTAAGGGGGAAGTTTTGTGTTGGTAATTCTGGAGCAACTGAATCCTCCAAACTATTCCAAGCAACAGAACACCATTATTTTTGCTCTTCTGGTCCTGTTTCCTGGCATACTTTGGAGGAATCGAGGAGCTCCAATGTAATAAAAGCGAATTACCACCTTAATTAAAGTCTGTAAGGAGGGCTGGGTTACCAAAGCACAAGACGCCTCACAACTCACCACACAAAAGCACTATGTTATAAGGGAGAAGTGTACTGTATGTCTTGTCCTTGATGGTGGTGAGGGAAGAGAGGGAGGAGAGAGTTAGTGGGGTGGGTGGGTGGGTGATGTTGGAGTGTGGGGTAGGAAAGTAGGTAGGAAGGTAGGTAGATAGAGTGGAAGTGCTATGTGGGGGTAGGTAGGTAGGTAGGTAGGTAGGTAGGTAGGTAGATAGAGTGGAAGTGATATGTGGGGGTAGGTAGGTAGGTAGGTAGGGTGAAATTGATATATGAGGGTAGGTAGGTAGGTAGGTAGATTGGAAGTGTTATGTGGGGGTAGGTAGGTAGGTAGGTAGGTAAAGTGGAAGTGATATGTCTGGGTATATGTAGGTAGGTAGGTAGGTAGAGTGGAAGTGATATGTAGGTAGGTAGGTAGGTAGGTAGAGTGGAAGTGATATGTGGGGGTAGGTAGGTAGGTAGGTAGATAGAGTGGAAGTGCTATGTGGGGGTAGGTAGGTAGGTAGGTAGGTAGATAGAGTGGAAGTGATATGTGGGGGTAGGTAGGTAGGTAGGTAGGGTGAAATTGATATATGAGGGTAGGTAGGTAGGTAGGTAGATTGGAAGTGTTATGTGGGGGTAGGTAGGTAGGTAGGTAGGTAAAGTGGAAGTGATATGTCTGGGTATATGTAGGTAGGTAGGTAGGTAGAGTGGAAGTGATATGTAGGTAGGTAGGTAGGTAGGTAGAGTGGAAGTGATATGTGGGGGTAGGTAGGTAGGTAGGTAGGTAGAGTGGAAGTGATATGTGGGGGTAGGTAGGTAGGTAGGTAGAGTGGAAGTGATATGTGGGGGTAGGTAGGTAGGTAGGTAGAGTGGAAGTGATATGTAGGTAGGTAGGTATGTATGTAGGTAGGTAGGTGAAGTGGAAGTGATATGTCTGGGTAGGTAGGTAGACAGAGTGGGAGTGATAGGTGGGGGTAGGTAGGTTGGTAGGAGAATAAATGGAGTGTAGGTGATAATGGAGTGTGGGGTGACTACGTACGACGGTACGAGGCGTTAGCTGGGGTGAGAGAGAGAGAGAGAGAGAGAGAGAGAGAGAGAGAGAGAGAGAGAGAGAGAGAGAGAGAGAGAGAGAGAGAGAGAGAGAGAGAGAGAGAGAGAGAGAACGAATGGGACTCAGTGAGCGACTAACGAAGGATGAAGGGTGAAAGGAGAAGAAAACGATTGAATAAGAATTGAAGAGAAAATATAGAATAGAACAGTTAGAAGGAGTGAAAAAAAAGGAAGGAAGAAAGGAAAGAATAGAAACCAGCTAAGAAAAGGAACATACAAGGAAAAAAAACAACAACTAGGGATAAAATATGACGATAGCAAGGGACTGGGAGTACTAGGGAAGGAGAAGATGGGTGAGAGTGGGCGTGGAGGTATACAGTAGGGGCGGGGGGGGGGGGGGATGGGGGGGGGCTTTTAAAGTGTGGGCAATAATCGAGGTGATGATGATGATGATGATGATGATGATGCGGGCGGCGTGAGGAAGGAAGGAAGGAAGGAAGAGAGGAAGATGGTTGGGCGAAGGTGAAGAAGAAATCAGAAAGGTGTGGCATATATATAGGGTGGGGAAGAGGGATGGGGGGGATGTGCTTATATATAAATAGTTGGGTATGAGGAGGAGGGGAGGAGGTTGTGGGGGTGGGGGTGGGGGGAGGAACTAGTGGTTGTGTAAAGGGTGTATGTACGGTTGGCGAAGTGGACGGAAGAGAGAGGAGAGTGAAGAGAGAAGAGAGGAGAAGAGAAGAGAAGGAGCAAGAGTGAAGAGAGGAGAGAGGAGAAGAAAAGAAGTAGCAAGAGTGAGTGAGGACAAAGTATAAAACCAACCTGACTGATATAAATAGTAACTAATCATCTTACACCATGTTAGGCTATGCAGTAATAATAATTATGTTCTATATCTGTATTTCACGTTCACCAATCATACCTTCCCTGCTAATATCCTTCCTTCTCTCTCTATACTCTTTCTTAAAAAAAAAAAAGAGAAAAAAGGTGGGGATAGATATACAAACTTGATAGAGAGAGAGAGAGCAGAAAAGTAAAAGGAGGAAGAAGAAGTAAAAATTAGCTAGAGAGAGTAAGTGAGAGCAAGAGAATAATAGAATTGAAATGAGAAGAAAGAGAAGTAGGCGACTAATTGAATCAGAGAGTGTGTGATTAAGGACTAGATCATAACACGAAGGAAGGGGAAATGTGTGAGGAATCGTGAGAGAGTTAGTGAATGAATTGATGGGGTTTGAAATTTGGAGTTGAAAAAAAAAAAGAATTAGTAAGAATGAATATGAGAGAGAGAGAGAGAGAGAGAGAGAGAGAGAGAGAGAGAGAGAGAGAGAGAGAGAGAGAGAGAGAGAGAGAGAGAGTGTGTGTGTGTGAGAGAGTGTGCATGGTAGAAGAATGAGAGAGAGATAGAAAGAGAGAAAGAAAGAAAGATATATATATATATATATATATATATATATATATATATATATATATATATATATATATATATATATATATATATATATATATATATATATATATATATATATATATATATATATATATATATATATATATATATATATATATATGAATGATTCATATTGACAAGTATGTTGTGTGGGTGGGAGGTAAACACAGGATAGAGCTTTGAGTTATTTTATTACTCTTACGTTTCGGACTACACAGAGTCCATCTTCATTTCTCTCTGAAGATGGACTCTGTGTAGTCCGAAACGTAAGAATAATAAAATAACTCAAAGCTCTATCCTGTGTTTACCTCCCACCCACACAACATATATATATATATATATATATATATATATATATATATATATATATATATATATATATATATATATATATATATATATATATATATATATATATATATATATATATATATATATAGAGAGAGAGAGAGAGAGAGAGAGAGAGAGAGAGAGAGAGAGAGAGAAAGAAAGAAAGAAAGAGAGAAAGTGTGCATGGAAGAATAATGAGAAAGAGAGAGAGAGAGAGAGAGAGAGAGAGAGAGAGAGAGAGAGAGAGAGAGTGGAAGAAGACACCCCCGTACCAGCTAATGAACCACACGCCGGGCCTCCTCACAAAGCCGACCCAACAAATGATCACACACCACAATAGATGAATGCCAGACCACGAGAAAGATCCAAGAAAAGGCCAAGACAAAGACAGACGGGAGGAATGCGGGAGAGGTTAGGTTTGTCTTAGCCACCACCACCACCGCCTCCTCCTACTCCTCCTCCTTCTTCTCCTTCTCTCCCCCCCCCCCTCCTCCTCCTTCTCTCCCCCCCCCCCCATCGCTTCCTTTCCCTCTTTTCTTCTTCTTCCCTGTGTCTCCTTCCTTTTGCCTGCCCTTTTCTTCCGTGCATTCTGTGGAGGCAAATTGGTTTCCTCCCTGGCCATTCCTTTCTTCTTTTTTTCTCCTCCTTCGCTTTCTTCCGCTTTGGTGTGGTTTCGTTCCCTTACAACAAAAACAAAAACAGAAAAACTTATTATTCTTTCGTCCATTTACAAACCCGGGTGACATGAGCTTCCTGTCTGGTGAGATGGTTTTACAAGACTTGATTTTTTTTTCGTTTTTACATTTTTTTTTTTTTTTTTTTTTTTTTTAAGTTGGAGTCACGGTAGCCATATATCACTCAACCTTTGCTCCATGTCCACTGTCTGTCCAAAGCTTCCTTCACTAGGACACCAACACACATGAAGAGAGGCTGACTTACACCCTTGAGAAGTCGGGGAATAAGAGTCATTTTGTCTTGCTGAACCGGACAGTGTATACGGAAGCAAAGGATGGAATGGGTTGTGGCGGAAAGATGTGCCCAATTTGACTTTCCACCTTTGGCCTGGAAGAACGTCGGGTTTATTGTATATACTGTTGCTCTAAATCCTGATGATGGTTGTAAAGTTCTGTCGCCTCTCTGGTATACTGTATGTGATGGTGAACTTTGAGAATAATAATAATAATAAATGTTATGGTGAATTGAGAGGTGAACAATTGTTTCTTCTGAACACTTATTTTAAAATGGTTTACAGTCAAACAGAGGAGACCATCGCGACTCATTAATTTTACGACATTATTCTCAAAGATCATCATCATTCTAGAGGTGGGACTGAACTTTAGAACGCGACCGTACACGATACTTCAGGATACAGAGCAACAGTATACCACATCAAACATTCCTTCATCCAGGTCATACCATCCTAAGCGAAAATTTATCACTGTGAAAACCCCAGCTATGGATGGATGTCCGAGTGGAGTGCTGTAAGATAGAGTATAGGGTTTGGTACACAGCTAAAGTGGCGACCTACCTAAATTTAACTTTGGGTGAATGGATAAGATGGGCTGAGCTGAGTTGGAATGAGGTTAGGGGCAAGAAGCAATGAAGAAAGATTAGGTTGAAGGGAAGGATGGAATGGGTTGATGTTAAATGAAGTTAGGAGCACGTTGAGAGGACATAAGATGAGGTTGAAGGGAAGGATGGAATGGGTTGGTGTTAAATGAAGTTAGGAGCACATAGAGAGGACAAAAGATGAGGTTGAAAGGAAGGATGGAGTGGGTTGAAGTTAAAATGAAGTGAGGGGCACGAAGAGAAGACATAAGATGAGGTTGAAGGGAAGGATGGAGTGGGTTGATGTTGAATGAAGTGAGGGGCAAGAAGCAATAAAGAAAGATGAGGTTGAAGGGAAGGATGGAATGGGTTGATGTTAAATGAAGTTAGGAGCACGTTGAGAGGACAAAAGATGAGGTTGAAGGGAAGGATGGAGTGGGTTGAAGTTAAATCAAGTGAGGGGCACGAAGAGAAGACATAAGATGAGGTTGAAGGGAAGGATGGAGTGGGTTGAAGTTAAATGGAGTTAGGAGCACGTAGAGAGGACATAAAATGAGGTTGAAGGGAATGGTGAAGTACCCTGATATTGAATGGGGTTAGTTGCACAGAGTGAAGACAGCAGCTATATTTGACAGAGCTGGCTGGCTGGCTGACTGGGTGGGGCGGGTATATATAGGGGTGAAGGCCAAGGTATAGGTAGGGTGGGGTAAGAAAGGGGTGAGGGAACCCTTGGCCTTGCCCGTCCACACAAGGCTACCTGACCCACCTTCCTTATCTCCTATAAAGTACATTAGGGCCTCCTCCTCCTCACTGTTATTAGCATTAGATCTACACCAGATTACGACCCCAAGATTGATCCTTTTTTTTTTTTTTTTTTTATCTTGCCTTTGAGCGAGGCAGTGGGTCCTGGGCCTATCTGGAGATGATCAAGGAGTGGAGGTGCTCATATCCATAATTGACCAAGCGACGACAGCCTACTTACTCCCCACCCTTGTATTTTTTAGTTCTTTAATATTTTTTTTTTCTATGTCAAAAAATAGAATGAAAATCTGAGTCGTAGAAGCAACAAAAACTGTATATATAAACACGTATTGTTGATAGCCGTCAGTAGCACTCCAATTTATTAAAAAGAAAATTACATTCCTCTTAATTAATTAAACAACTTAGAAGTATCAATTTAATTAAGGGAATCATTTGCATAGGGTGAAATGAAGGGCTGCTGACTCCTACAAACTATCCCAGGAAATACACCATCACTTCAATAACCGAGTAGGGAATCTATTTCGTACCACTGTTTGGAAGACTAGCAAAACTCCATAACATCAACACCCCCCCCTCCCCCCACAAAAATAAATAAATAAATAAACAAAAATATGCTTAACAGAGATGCCAGAGAACCACAATAATTATACCCTTACTACTTTCACCTCAACAACACCCCACCACCAACTTGAGACTCGACATAATAACGTTTGCTGTCTATCTGTCCGTCTGCCCTACAATACGTTTACACTGTTTACTAAATTTATCTCGGGGGTCGGCGCTTGGTGTGTTGCGTCCCTGGGAGTCAGTTGTATACGTACGTGTGTTTTACCCTGATTTACGTGCCATTATTAGGGCGGTAATGGGGGCCACTGAAACGTGATATGTGTTGTGTTGTGTTGTGTTGTGTTGGTTTTTTCACCCGATCCCCAGAGCCCAATTTTAGCCACACGCATAATTCACGAGGTTGTAGGTATTATGTTTCAGGAGGGTGTGGTATTATGCGGATGTGGGTTTAATTCCTTGTTAATGCTAAATACCGGTATCCTGGACCTAATAGTAGATCCGCTTTCCATCAAGGGAGATAATAATGTATGATGGTTTTTTTTTTTGTCGATAATCCAACCCGGGGGCGTTTGTAGTTTTAACATTTTTTTTATTTATATGTTATCTCGTCGGTAATCTGAATCAGCCCTTCCCTCTAGACAGCCTCCCCCCTAGCTCCTCCACCGATGTTCAGTCACGACCAAAAAATAAAAAAACAAAAAAACTGACCTGCATCGAGTGAATGAATGAAAGTGAGCCATTTGAGTTAAAGTTATGATCTAGTTAATATTACAGAGATCATTGTAATATTATAATTGTAACAAAGACCAACAGGTATAGTTTTGTATAATTGTAACAGAGACTAACAGGTATAGTTTGATATAATTATAACAGAGACCAACAGGTATAGTTTCGTATAATTGTAACAGAGACTGACAGGTATAGTTTCGCATAATTATAACAGAGACTGACAGGTATAGTTTCGCATAATCATAACAGAGACCAACAGGTATAGTTTCATATAATTATAACAGAGACCAACAGGTATAGTTTCGCATAATCATAACAGAGACTGACAGGTATAGTTTCGCATAATCATAACAGAGACCAACAGGTATAGTTTCGTATAATTATAACAGAGACTAACAGGTATGATTATTGAGCATAATTTTCACAGGCCTGTTCATTTGGAAGGTTTAACAAGACCCTCCAAACGATGTAAGCAACACACACCCCAGGCTACTCGTATGTTTCTTGGCACAGTTTGGAGGAATCCGTAGACTTCCATATCGACCATTTATGTTGGTAAAGTGATGGGCTGGTGATTCCTCCTAACTATGCCACGAAACAGATCCCCGATAGTAACTCTGGGGGTCGTCTGTTTCCTGGCATAGTTTGGAGGAATCAGTAACCCTTCACTTTACCAACAAAAACAGATTCCTACCTTAATTAATCATATTGCAAAAATGATGCAATAATCTCAGCATTCTTTACTACTTAGGAGGGTGTCCAGGCATCTCGAACGAATTTTTACATGTATTTGGGCTACCCGCAGATTTTTTGGTTCTGTAAGTGAGGATATGTAATGAGTTTAGTATACGTTTAGTCCTCACCTTACCCAATGTAGAAGGTAAAGTGTCTTGTAGTGTTAGAGAGAGCCGGTGTGGGGGAAGGTGGAAGACAGATAGACGAATAGAGAGACAGAAAGCCTAACAGACAGATAGATAGCTAGAGAGACGGTCAAACAGATAGGCATACAGAGAGAGAGACAGTCAAACAGCCAGACAGACAGATAGATAGAGAGACAGTCAAACAGATAGAGAGAAAATAGATAGACAGTCAAACAGATAGAGAGACAAATAGATAGACAGTCAAACAGATAGAGAGACAAATAGATAGACAGTCAAACAAATAGAGAGACAGACAGACAGATAGACAGACAGATAGAGAGACAAATAGATAGACAGTCAAACAGATAGAGAGACAAATAGATAGACAGTCAAACAAATATAGAGACAGATAGAGAGACAGAAAGAGAGACAGTCAAACAGATAGAGAGATAGACAGATAGACAGACAGATAAAAAGACAGCCAAACAGATAGATAGACAGTCAAACAGATAGAGAGACAAATAGATAGACAGTCAAACAGATAGAGAGATAGACAGACAGATAGACAGACAGATAGAGAGACAAATAGATAGACAGTCAAACAGATAGAGAGACAAATAGATAGACAGTCAAACAAATAGAGAGACAGTCAAACAGATAGAGAGATAGACAAATAGATAGACAGTCAAACAGATAGAGAGACAAATAGATATACAATCAAACAAATAGAGAGATAGACAGACAGATAGACAGACGGACAGACAGATAGAGAAACAGATAGAGAGACAAATAGATAGACAGTCAAACAGATAGAGAGACAAACAGGCAGATATACAAACAGATAGAGAGACAAATAGATATACAATCAAACAGATAGAGAGACAAATAGATAAACAGTCAAACAAATAAAGAGACAGTCAAACAGATAGAGAGACAGTCAGACAGATATACAGACAGATAGAGAGACAAATAGATTAACAGTTAAACAAATAGAGAGACAGACAGACAGATAGAGAGACAGACAGACAGATAGAGAGACAAATAGATATACAATCAAACAGATAGAGAGATAGACAGACAGATAGACAGACAGATAGACAGACAGGAAGATAGAGAGACAAATAGATAGACAGTCAAACAGATAGAGAGACAAATAGATAGAGAGACAAATAGATGGACAGTCAAACAGATAGAGAGACAGACAGACAGACAAACAGATAGAGAGACAGTCAGACAGATAAGGAGACAGATAAAAAGAATGACAGCCAGACAGACAGGCTCCACCCCACCTCTCTGTTTACCACTATCATAACAATGGTTCGTGTCACCCATACCCTTCATGCTATCTCCACCCATCTTGGCCACAGTGGGAAGGGATAGGGGCAGAAGTGTCGAGGCTGGATGGATACTATGATTATATACGTAGATCACTGAGAGATGAGGGCAAAAGAAGGCTGGACTTTGATTACATATTTTTTTCCCATAGAGAACAATATTGTCATTAGGTGGTGAGAGATATATTGTACATAGTGTTGAATATAAACAAATATCACCATATACATACACATACATATTCATATTATATACACATACATATACAGATGCATTTATATATATTTTTTTTTCCATTATCAACAATATTGTCATTATGTGGTGAGAGATATACTGTACATGTGTTGAATATAAACAAATATCACCATATACATACACACACATATTCATATTACACACATACATATACAGATGCATTTATATATTTATTTCTATTTACGTAAAGTGACTGAGGTAGTGTTTCCTCTTTACAGTATTTTGCTCGAAACTGTGTCTGGTATAAAAGCAGGGGAAAGCTTTGATATCATTACGTGACTAATATTAACAGGTAATTTGCAGTCACTAGACAAAATTTCGCTTGGTGAGTTGTGTCTGTCTGTGAGATGTGTTTGACACCTGGAGGAAGTCTTGTATGTATGTACGTGTTATTATATTATCATTGAGGTGACAAGCAGCCCTGTGACTGGGATGATACTAATGACTGGCCTCTATTTGTTATCCAGCACTGACAAACCAACGTACCGAGATAAAGTGATTGTCAGTCGCCGAAAGTGAAAGGGAGAATGTTGGGGAGAGAGAGAGAGAGAGAGAGAGAGAGAGAGAGAGAGAGAGAGAGAGAGAGAGAGAGAGAGAGAGAGAGAGAGAGAGAGAGAGAGAGAGAGAGACAGACAGACAGACAGACAGACACACAGACAGACAGACAGACACACAGACAGACAGACACACAGACATACAGACATACAGACACACAGACAGACAGACAGACAGACAGACAGACAGACAGACAGACAGACAGACAGACAGACAGACAGACAGACAGACAGACAACGAAAGAGACAGAAATTGACAGAGACTGAGTAATGACTAAGACATCACAAACAAAAGTAAAGTCACGCCCAATAATACTGCAACGACGTGGAACACACCTGCCTTAAACAATGACGTGAAAGTGTAGCTATTTGTGTCTATAATAATATTGATCTATAAGATTCCCACAAATGACTCACTTTCATTCACCTGATGTAGGACTTTTGATCGTGGCTGTATACTGTCTGTTGCTCCATTTTGATGTTACCAAGATTAAGGCCTACATTTGATGGTGTCTGTACACTGCTTCCTCCATCTTGATCTTACCAAACCTAACACTTAAAACTAAAATATCTTGGTGTTCTTCGTACCAATATTCTTCCTCTCTCTAACTGAGTAGCAAAGGGAATCAGGAATCGTCTCTCAGGCCACCGCTTATCTCTTCATCTTGACGCTTGCTAATCCCTTGCTCCTGTGATCCACTGGCGTGAAATCCGCTTGTCTTACCACCCTAAGCAGCGCCTCGCCAGAACCCTGAGACAGGTCCAGTCGTTGTTTCTGAAACAGCTCAGTGATGGACATGAGAGATATAGCCCCAAAGACACAGATCTTGGGGGATACACTATCGAACACAGATCTTTATCATGGGTGGAGGGTATGAGACCGATTTTGGCCTGTGTGTGTTTATATATATATATATTGAGAAATACACATTGTTTGATATTCTATTGTGTTCCTCGCGTGATTATAGATACGGTACACTTATATATCCACCACTCATACGTAGTGTTATTTATTCCATTACGTCTTTTCATGAGTTGAGATTAAATATTCTTTTTGGAATTTAAGTTGTACATCTTCTTTCACAGCTATAAAAGGTTCTTCGCCTTGTTCCTTGTGGTAAAATTGGGGATACTGATGCCTCCAAACTATGCCGGGAAACAAATCTCCTCAAAATTACTATTAGAGGATCTGTTGTTTCGTGTCATAGTTTGGAGGATTCGCTAGCCCTCTAATTTACCATCAAGATAATCTCCCCTTTAAGGATTTTAGGACTACAGAAAATCACACAGCAAGGTGAATATATACAGTATATGTTGGTTTTATAAGCAATGTATCGTAAATCCATCGTGTTTCCTAACCAAGAGAACTGGACCTTTCTCTTCAATTTATACAGATGGCAAACAGTAGCAACACGACCCCAACGACGAACTGTGGGTGGTGATGTTGTCAGGTGAGAGGCAGTGAGGCGCGAAATGAGGGAATAATACTAAGAGATTCTTCCGCCTCTCTTCGTTGCAGATTAAGACGCAGGAGCATTTGCTTATCGGATTATTCCAGGCGCCGAAAACACACGATGAAAGCCGCTTAAGGAGTGAACCGGTGTGCACAGTGGCGGTTCCAGAGAGGGGGAAGGGGGATAAAGGGATACAAGTCCCCCTCCAAAACACACACACTGAAAGCCGCTTAATGATGGTGGAAACCGGTGTATGTATACGGTGGCGGATAGAGAGAAAGGGAAGGAAGGAAGGAAGGAAGGAGATTTAAAGGGATAGTATACTTTTGTACATTAGAGCGCCTTGATTCCCCCAAAGTATGCCATGTAGGAAACAGGACCAGAGGAACAAAAATAATGATGGCCTGTTGCCTGTAATTGTTAGGAGGAATCAGTTGCTCTAGAATTACCAACACTGTATACTACCCCCTTAAGGGACCCTAGCCACCTTGTTCTAATATACTGTGCCAAAACCTTCTTATGTTATTAGGGGGCGTGTTTCTTGAAATAGTTTCAAAAAAATCAGGAGGCTACAATTCTTCGTCAACTTCACGCATTTCTTGATACACAAAAGTAGCCAGCAGTGTACAGTCACGGCCAATTATCCTGCAACAAATAACACCTTCGAATGATACTGCATCGATAAATCATGATAAACTATAACCTTTGACTTATGCACTGTACAGCCACAATCAAATATCCACCGACACTTTCCTTCCATCGTAGTAAATATCTTGATAATAAAGAACAACACGTGGATGATTTTGCAGCACCTCATAGTAATAATTGAGGGTGTTGAGTTGACGTAAGGTGTTGTATGATTATATTTTGATTTGATGCTGATTTATTGGCACGAAGGAAGGAAAGTGTTGTGGTTATCTGATTGTGGCTGTACTACTCGTTCATAACATCACTCAAAAAATTACTCGCTTTCACTCACGCGACGCACAGTCTTATAGTCGTGACTGTAACATGGGTTTTTGTGTTCAACTGTACACTACTTATATATCCTTTCCTTTTGGTTCTCCTTAAAGTAAAAAAAAAAAAAAAAAAAAATTTCGAGGGAAAACGTCAGTAAAACACTCCTCAGATGGTCACGCTCCATCTTTTTATTTGTCCGAGTAATTAGGACATGTCACGTCTATAAAAATAACACTTAGAGAAGGAAGAAAAGAAAGAAACGTTCAAATAACAACACACCCCAATTATTTCATACCGTATCTATATATATATTGTTATAGTGACCACATCATGATTCCAACTTGGTACTTAGAGACAGGAAACATTTACAGGACACTCGTCAACAAAAAAAGGTCCTGTGGTTTCAATTTAAGGATAATAAGAAGGATAACCATCGAACAAATACATTCACAAATAATTAAACTACATTATCGAGCGAGAAAAATATGTTAATAACTTTCTCTGGTCCATGAGCCTGTGAATATTACGGTATCATATTTTTTAGTCCATGTGTGTGTGTGTGTGTGTGTGTGTGTGTGTGTGTGTGTGTGTGTGTGTGTGTGTGTGTGTGTGTGTGTGTGTGTGTGTTTGTGTGTGCGAGTGCGTGCGTGATTGTGTGTGTGTGTATGTGTGTGTGCGCGTGTGTGCGTTTGAATGTGTGTGCAAGTGCATGTGTGTGTGTGTGTGTTTGCGTGTGTGTGCATGTGTGCGTGTTTGTTTGTTTCAGTGATGACCTAGTGCCCTCAAGAAAAATACACCATTAATCGTTACAAAAAAAAAAAAAAAAAAAAAAAAAAAAAAAAAAATAGACTACGCCTCATTCCTATGTGACTCGCCATTAAGTTCTTCCCTTGAGAGTTTGTTTATATGTTCACCTACAACACTAAACCTTAGAGGATGGTTGGTAGACTTGTGATACATTGGAGTCCCATGATTCCTCCATATTTTGCCAAGAAACAGGACCCGATGAATAAAAATAATGATACCCTGTTGCTTGGAATAGTTTGGAGGAATCAGTTGCTCCAGATTTACCAACACGTTACTATCCCTTTAATTAATCCTTCCCCAGCGACAGACGGCCTTAAGTTTTGACCTAAGTTAAAGGGAACATCACTTTTAGTCGAATAGGAAGGCTTACTGATTCCTCCAAACTATGCCAGGAAACAGACCACCTCAACACACCACCAGTAGTTGGAGGTGGTCTGGTTTGTAGCACAGTCTGGAGCAAGCATTAGCCCTCCAATCCACTGAGAAGAGACTATATTATTTTTATCCCCTAAATGTGCGTGTGCTGTAACCTATAGTCGGGGTACTGGGTGATGTTTAATCCACTATGTAGTCTGTTAAAGAGCATCAAACAAATCCAGTGTGGGAATTTCTTTCGTGGGTTTGTTTATACTCTTTGAACCAGCAGAACCCAAATCCCCAAAAGAATCCCATTTGGGGTAGAAATGCCTTCACTATCTTCAACAACATTACTCAGGTCTAGCTCGTCTCCTCATTAACAGCAACAGCAGGTTAGGTACCGTAGAGTCAGCGGCTTAAGGGGGTGCGGGAGTAGGGGACAGGCTTGTGTGGGGGGGGGGGGTTAGGGGGGTGCGGGAATAGAGGGACAGGCTTGGGGTGGGTAGAAAGCCTGTCCATATTCCCGCACTACCCTAACCCTCCCCCCTAAGCCTGTCCCCCTACTCCTGCACCCCCCAGAACCCCCCCGACCCCCCTAAACCCCACCCCTCACCCCCAAGCCTGTCCCCCTTTTCCCCGCACCCCCCTAACCCCCCACCAAGCCTGTCACCCTAATCCTGCACCCCCCAAAACCCCCCCGACCCCCCTAAACCCTCACCCTCCCCAAGCCTGTCCCCCTATTCCCGCACCCCCTTAATTAAATTCGCTTCATTTTCACCTGCGAAAGTTTATGATCCCAGTGATATTGTAACACTAATTAAATGCACAGATGACCTTCACACTTCTCATAGAGTAAACTTTTCATGTGTTGTTAGAAAAGAAACTGGAATCAGAATGTAACTTTATCAGGTTATATAAGCATGATTTACTACAGTACATGGATTGGACGTGAATTTATGCTGCCGGCTGTACGAGGGATAATAAGCGCTTTTTTTTTCCGGAGTCGCCATGCACTCAATTAAAATAGAATGAAAAGATCCTACAGCAACCATCAGCAATTAATTAAAGGAATATAATACTCACCTGTTGTCAGATTAGAAGGTTACTCACTCCTCCACTCTATGCTAAAAAAAACATATCCCCTCTACAATCGTTAAGGGGGTGCGGAATAGGGGGACAGGCTTGGAGGGGGGAAATTTGGGGGGTGCGGGAGTAGGGGGACAGGCTCGGGGGGATGGGGGGGGGGGTTAGGGAGGTGTTGGAATAGGGGACAGCTTTCTACCCACCCCAAGCCTGTCCCTTATTCCCACACACCCCCAAACCCCTCCCCCCCAAGCCTGTCCCCTATTCCTGCACCTCCTTAATTAAGGCAAGTAGCTGCTGTGGGCAAATTGGAGCACATGTAGCCCTCCAAACTCTATCATAAAACCACGTCTCTACAGTCCTATGTGGAGGGATTCTGTTGATGGGATATCTTGGAGGAATCAGATCCCTCGAATTTCCCCAGCAGGTTACTTCCCTTAACACTATATATGGCTCAGATTGGAGGATTCAGATTGGAGGATTCAGGAGTAAATTATTTTATTCATTTATTAATTTATCATATATATATTAATTTATTTTTTTGCTTTTCACATATCGAAAGTACAGTGGCCACAGGATTCGTACACAGGCTCATCATACAGCGAGGTCATTATTGTGAAAGTACTGCAGTGAATGGTGTACCAAGTGACTCGGTGACTGCACAACAACAAACCTATTATTCCGTTGTGTTGCAGTTACACAGACTTATATTTCTGTGTATTGTGATCCCTTGAAGCCTATATAGAGTGTGTGTTCGAATTTCTGAGTCCAACTGTACATGGCTATCATCGTGGCTTATTTATACCCTCCTGTCATGCATGGACGATAAAACTAACTATAAAGACACATTATTATTATTATTATTATTATTATTATAGCACCACACACACACACACACAGGACAACCCACTACACTACACTGACACATGACGACAGCGGACATTGCTTTAGTCCTACAGTATAGTACTTGTATGTGTAATCAGCCTCCATATGTATACTATCACCCTCTTTACCGAACCATAACTGACCACCGCCACTATGACAGAGAGGGGGAAAATATATCATATGAAATTGGGTTGGCGTGCGTGGAAGGTCAGGGTGGTGCCTCGCCTCGCCTCGCCTCGATAATCTTATGTAAATAGGATGCGAGTGTTGCACGTGAATAAAAAAAACTACTTGCATTGTTTACTCTGTGTGTGTGTGTGTGTGTGTGTGTTGTGTATGTGTGTGTGTGTGTGTGTGTGTGTGGAGATGAGAGATGAATGTAGTTCACGGAAGTTAGTGACTCATCCTCAGTCACCTTTATTTTGGTTGCCATCATTTAAATATATATACAATACAACTTTTATAACCATTATCATCATCATTATCATCATCATAATTATCACAAATATTATGTTCATCATTATCACTATTACCTTTATCATCATCTTTATTATTATTCTCACCATCTTCGTCATCACCATCATCATCATCAATCATCATCATCATCAATCTGCCTATCATTATCATATTTCCTGCAGGATGGAGAAGACTGGTTTCTCTAACCTGTATCTCAAAACAACTTCTTTATATTCGTACTAACGGGATCAGTTCCGTGACATAGTTTGGAGGAACCAGTGACCTCCAACTCGTCGATAGAAAAAAATATAATTACTGTATACAAAATAATGAACCATAATTTTTTCATTCCGTTGTTCACGACTTTCGACAGACTTTTGCCGCCGACTGTACCCGACTTTTATTATCATTAAGAAATTATGTTAGAGGACCCTGTGATCGTGTGTATGAAAATTGGAGGCTTCTGTTTCCTCCTGACTATGCCACGAAACACGCTCCTTCCCTATTTAGGTGGTGTTTTGTGGCAATATTTGAAGGACTCATTTACCTCCAAAAAATTTCATACACAGTCACAGGGTCTTTAATTAAGTATCCCCAGAATTATTGTTGCTGCTGTTTCGTGGAGACTAGCGAACCAGGGAATAAAAAAAACAAGAGTGTGTTTGTCTACTGCGGATAATTCAAGAATCTGGGGTAATAAAAATCAGGGAAATAACAATACATACAAGTTGACTGTATTATTTCAAACTCGGCAGCTGTGCTTATGAGAGAGAGAGAGAGAGGAGAGAGAGGGAGAAGAGAGAGAGAGAGAGAGAGAGAGAGGAGGAGAGGAGGAGAGGGAAAGAGAGATAGTGGAGTGATTGACAGATAGATAAATAGAAAGACAGACAGACAGACAGACAGAAAGATAGATAAATAGACAGACAGACAGATAGATAAATAGGACAGACAGACCACATAGATAGATAGATTGATAGACAGACAGACAGATAGACAGACAGACAGACATAAATAGAAAGAGAGACAAAGAGAGAGAAAGAGAGAGACTAACCCAAAGAACCCATTAGGAACTTCAACACACCTCCGTAATGATCCCGTGATGGTGGTGGAGGTAAATCTGGAGCAACGGAATCTACACCAAACTATACCAAGACAACAGGATACAACTGTAATTACTCATTGGTCCTTTTTCCTGACATACTTTGGAATGTTCGTCCACTGAGGCAGCTCCATCGTAACACCTCTAACCCACCGACAACAACAACGACGACGAAAGACCAACCACGTGTTATCTGTCCTCTACTATAATTATACGACTTTCCTATCCTCTACTATACTACTACTACTTTTCCGTTGACGTATTAAATAGATACAAGACCTCAAATTCTCCATGTAGTAATATAACAACAACTATATTCAGACAGAAAGTATGTAACTCCTTCTCCTCGTAAGTCCTGGTTTGTCTAGGGAAGATAAAAAAATTGCTACAGTAGTGAAATGGAATTATAGTGTCATATCGATCGTAAATGGGTAGTTATTTCTGACAGAGCCGAGACTCAAGGGAAGAGTACCGTTATACTTTTGATACATTGCAGCACCTTGATTCCTCCAAAGTATACCGGGAAACAGGACCTGATTAACAAGAATAATGATATCCTGTTGCGTGGAGGACACAGTTGCTCCATATTTACCAACACTGTACTTCCCCCATTGAATCTATCCCCAAACCATACACGATTGAGTTTTTGGGCGTACTGTACAGTCGGCCTCAGGAATTCATATACACCACTGTGACATCAAAGGTTCGTACGTAGCAACTTGAAAATTCACTATAGTATTTTCCTAACAACAAACTTTTCTAGTAAACTTATATGGCTCATACTTGAATCAGTCAGCAGAACAATGCCTACAGTAAGTGCAGAATTAATAAGACCCCATTCAATCCATGTTCTGTGTATACGAATTCCTGAGGGTGACTGTACTTGTTGTGAGGCTTACCAACAGAGCCTCACTCCTGCCCTACATTAAGGGGAGGATACACTTTATATACATTGGAGTCCCTTGATTCCTCCAAAGTATGCAAGAAACAGTACCAAGTTAACAAAACTAATAGTGGCCTGTTGCTTGGAATAGTCTGGAGGAATCATTTGTTCCGATTTACCAACAGCGCCTCACTCTGCCCTACATTAACTATATATGTTCTGCACGGGTGGCCTAATGAGCCTTTAACACTCACACTCTCTCCGATACTCACACCCCTACTCCACCACCACTACTACCCTTTTCTCTTCACCACCAATACCAACACCTACATACTACATACCCACTCTCTCTTCACCACTACCACCATCACCACCACCATCACCACAACCACCACATCCCCACTCTCTCTACACTACCATCACCTTCACCAACACCACATACACACTCTCTCCCATACTCACACTAATACACCACCACCACTATACCCTTCCCTCGTCACCACCACCATCACCACAACCACCACATACTCACTCTATCTTAACCACCACCACCAACACCACATACCCACTCTCTCTTCACTACCACCATCACCACCA
>JAWQEG010005541.1:0-27744 GCA_033782935.1 Petrolisthes cinctipes | reverse complement strand
AAACCTCTCCACACCCACACCATCATCATTATCTTGGCCAGCAGCCTCAGATACACACGACGACGATGACGACAACGATGAGGCTACGGGTAGTAATAATAATAATACAATAATAAGAATGGTAGCAGTGGGTTTCTGGTTCGCACTTCAGGCTGTGTTATACCAGACTTCGATCCCTTCCATCCGACTATAACACGCTACATTGTCAACCCTACAAACGTGAGTAAAACGAGAAAAAAAAAAAATCACCATTATTTTGTTCCGTTGAAAACTTGGGATGCAGTTTGTATTTTGCTGATAGCGTTCGTTCTCATGTTATTATTATTATTATTATTATTTTTTTTTTATGTCCTGTTCTAAAGTTTAGTTAATTAATTAATGAGGGGAAATTGATAAAAAAATTAAAGCTAATAGTGAATGGCATATTAGTATATAATTATAATAATATAAAAGACATTAACCTTTTTATTCAGAAAATTTCACCTGAAGATGACAGTCATTATAATATTAATTAATACGAGATTATATCCATTTATTTTCTAGTACAATCCTTGCATAGTAATCTAATGAGTGACTGCACTAAATAATAATAATAATAATAATAATAATAACAATAATAATAATAATAATAATAATAATAATAATAATAATAAAATAATAATAACAATAATAATAATAATAGTAATAATAAAATAATAATAATAACAATAATAATAACAATAATAATAATAATAATAATAAAATAATAATAATAATAATAATAAATATTGGCAATCTCGAACTTTAATATTCTGACACTTGGAGAAACACGTGGTTGGTATTTTGGGCCGTCGTATTCAAGAACATTCATGGTGTGTACGATGGTGTGGTGCCGGTACGATGACTCCATAGACAAACAAACAAACAACAGAGTCATCGTACCACACCATCACCAACACCACGAATGTTCTTGCATACGGACCATGTTATTATTATTATTGTTTTTGTTATTTTTGTTATTATTATTGTTATTTTGTTCATGATTCCATTGTTCTTTAGGGCCGTATTCAAGAACATTCATGGTGTATACGATGGTGTGGTACAGTACGACGGCTTTGTGGTTTGTCTCTAATGAATGTTACTGGTACTACACCATCGTATACACTATGAATGTTCTTGAATACGGTCATCATGTATCGGTACTATAGTTATTACCACACCATCGTATACACTAAGAATGTTCTTGAATACGATCATCATGTATCGGTACCACTATAGTTGTTACCACACCATCGTATACACTATGAATGTTCTTGAATACGGCCCTTATTTATGGTCATCATGTATCGGTATGGTAAATTTACAGAAGTCCTTCATTCACTATATTGTATATTTTAGTATCATTACCCATTATTTTGGACCATTCTAACACATTTGGAAATTAGTCTGACCTAACCTGACCTGACCTGACCTAACCTAACCTAACCTAACCTAACCTAACCTACCCTAACCTAACCTAGACTACCGGGACCTAACCTAACCTGACCTGACCTAACCTGACCTGACCTGACCTGACCTAACCTAACCTAACCTAACCTAACCTAACCTGACCTAACCTAACCTAACCTAACCTAACCTAACCTAACCTAACCTACCTAACCTACCTAACCTAGACTACCGGGACCTAACCTGGGCAAACTACCGGGATATAACCGGTGTAAACTATCATAAAGTGACCGGGGCAAATTCCCGGGACCTAGCCGGATAAACAACAGAGCCATCGTGCCATTACCACACCATCGTCAACACCACGGATGTCCTTGCATACGGCCCTTACTCCTTCGTACGGCCCTTACTCTTTCGTACGGCCCTTACTCCTTCGTACGGCCCTTACTCCTTCGTACGGCCCTTACTCCTTCGTACGGCTCTTATTCTTTCGTACGGCCCTTACTCCTTCGTACGGCCCTTACTCCTTCGTACGGCTCTTACTCCTTCATACGGCTCTTACTCCTTCGTACGGCCCTTACTCCTTCGTACGGCTCTTTTTTACTCCTTCGTACGGCTCTTACTCTTTTATACGGCCCTTACTCCTTCGTACGGCCCTTACTCCTTCGTACGGCCCTTACTCCTTCGTACGGCCCTTACTCCTTCGTACGGCTCTTACTCCTTCGTGTTTGCAGGTAACGTGTGATGGTTCCCCGGCCCTCACCTCCTCCAGGGGCACCACTCTCTACTTCCACCACCACCTTCTCAAGAGTCGGCACGCGGAGCTGCTCAGAATATACGAGAAAAAGACGGCCCCCCTGCCACCCATCTTCCCACCGATCTACCCCAAGACTACCACTACCACTACTACTACTAACACTAAGACTACCACTACCGCCAACACTAACACCAACACTACTACTAACACCAACACTACCACTAACACCAACACTACCTCCAACACTACCGTCATCACTAAGTCCGTATCGTCATCACCAAACACTTCATCATCGTCATCAACACACACGCATCACCACCTCACCTCTTCCACCACCACCACTCCTCGTCCCAGCATCATCACCAGTGTGTCCAGGGAGGAGACTGTGTTAGACAATGCCGTCGAAGTAGAGGAGGAGGAGATTTACGTGGACCTGAGCAACAACAACAACAACAACAACAGTAGCAACAATAGCAACAGCATGCGGGATGCAAGAAACTCGTCTGTTGGTGATGAGGTGACTTGCTGCTTCAGGGCAATTTTCCGCGTTGAACAAAACACCAATGATCCGAAGGCATATGTTGATGACCGTTATAGGTAAGTATGTATCTTGCTCACTCTATAATGTGATAATTCGTTTTTGGTTCATTGGAGTGTCGTTGATTCCTCCAAAGTATGCTAGGAAACAGGACCAGAAGTGCAAAAATAATGGTGTTCTGTTGCTTGGAATAGTTTGGAGGATTCAGTTGCTCCAGAATTACCAACACAAAACTTCCCCCTTAATTAAGTGGTGGTTGTTGTTGATATTGGTGTAGCCTTAAGATGTTGTTTTGAGCAGCATCTTGCCTGCTTTGAAATGGAAAGAGATTCATATGTTTGCTCTTTTATTTGTTGTATTCCTGTGAGCTTAGAAGCCTTTACCAAAGAACTAGGGATATGCTGTGTTAGTTTGGCTTTCCCACATAAAGACAACATCACAGGGTAATAACCTCTTACAGGGTATGTAGGATTATTTTATTCTCATTGATCTTACATATATTTATTTATCTTACCAAGCAATTGAATACGGATTAGAATACTAAAGCATTGAAAGTACATTACTTTACTTTTCTTATACTATAACTTACCAGGTATGCAATATTTCCACTGTGACTTGCTCAGTTTATTTGTTTTCCAACCCTTTCAATTGTACATTAAATTTTACGGTTGTTCTGTTATTCTATTTTTGAAGCTTTAGTAAATGGTGCCAGAAACTGGTTGGAGGAGAGACAACGGTGAAGGAGGAAGGAGTGTTGGTGGAGTGCAAGATGAGGAATGTTGTCATCTACAAGAACGTCCACTACTTCATCCAGCGAGACAAGGTCCTTCTCCAAACTCACAGTGCCCTTA
This sequence comes from Petrolisthes cinctipes, assembly GCA_033782935.1. Classification (NCBI taxonomy): domain Eukaryota; kingdom Metazoa; phylum Arthropoda; class Malacostraca; order Decapoda; family Porcellanidae; genus Petrolisthes; species Petrolisthes cinctipes. The sequence goes on along the minus strand of JAWQEG010005541.1, from coordinate 24,173 downwards.
GTGCCAACTCCACCCAACTAGCGGAGAACAGCAGCCTTACTAGTAACAAGCAAGCCTTAAAAAACAGTCTTGTCAATTCCAGTGGCCTTAGAACCACTTCTAGTGACTCCATTGCCATCCCAATGGTGAGAGTCGCAGATGGTGACGAGCCAGACCAAAACACACTCGAGGTTGTAAGGGTGGCAGGTAGTGAAGACTCAGATCAAAGTAATCCTGCTGCTGGGGAATCATCAGGTCAAATTAGTGCAACTCTCAGTGGTGTTAGTAAGGAGAGAGGACATGTAATGAGAGAACCTGTAGAGGAAAACCATCAGAAAGTAATGGAAGAGGCAAGAGAGAAATTGACAAGAAAACACGAAGGTAGGGGACCATTGGAGGAGGACCACCACAATACAAAATCAACACCCACCATGAAGACATTGAGTGAACCTACAGGGAATGGAATCACAGAGGAGGAGAACCTGAAGAGAAAAGGAAACATACCAGGAGAAGCAGAGAAACTGAGCGTCATCATCTTTGGCACCGATTCCGTCTCACGGCTCAACATGCGGCGACACCTTCCCAAGACGTTCGGCTTTCTGCAGGAGCTCGGGGCAGTGGAGCTGACTGGGTACAACAAGGTGGCAGACAACACCTTCCCCAACCTGGTACCAATCCTGTCGGGCCTGAGTAAGATAGAGCTTCTCAAACACCCCTGCATGCCCAAGAGTCGAACCTTTGATGCCTGCCCATGGATCTTCAAGGACTTCAAGAGCAGAGGATATGTGACAGCCTTTGTGGAGGTGAGTTAAATAGTTTCCTGGGAGGCTTAGTGTGTATGGTTTCAGTATCTTACTTGGTTAGAGTTTGGTTGGGAGCTTCTTAGCCTTTGTCCCTCCAAAATATTGACATGGTATAATTATGATAGTACTGTACCTGTTGTATGGATGTTGATGAGATATAGATGTATACAGTAGAACTATGCTTTTCTTATCGTATCTGACATTGCGTGCGATGAGTCAACACACATATACAGACAAGTGTGTAGGTGTGGAGCTTAGGGCTAAATGCCATAACTGTCATTGGTTAGGCAATGACTATAAATTAAACCTTTCATATATATGTTAATGAATATATACTTGTATCCATCACTTCATTTTAAGCACAGAGTCCCTCACTGAAGATCACCTGCAGATGTTTTCCCAGGCTTATGTTATTCATTTCCATACAAACTCATTGATTTACTGAGCCTGGGTTGAAAGGAAAGTACTAATTTTAATCATCTTGCAATTAGGGCCACTTTACTGTAACTGGTACAAAAACTTTCCGATTCTTTGTACTGCTTGTGGAGGCACTGTCCTGGACATTATCATCATTTAATCCATGACTAGGCTATCCTTACATTTGGCCCTCAGTTAGTTCAGGTAGAAATGCTTAGGTGTTACAGTATTAGCAGTGAACTTGATGTCTATCATTTTCATTGCTTAACTGGTTTTGTTATTTCTCCACCTGGATATGTGAAAAGAGTAAAATATATTCTTGTAATTATTAACCTTACTAAATTATTTTTTGTGCATCATGTACTGAATTGATTTGCATAATGTGTGATGCTGGTGATATTTTTTTTTTTAGTTTTTTTAGTTTTTTTCTTTTGCTGACTTGATTAATAAAATGTTATTGATGTTAATAATTTAATTATTATATTTTTTACTAACACTTTTATCATAAATTTGAATGTTCTTAAATTCATTTACAGCATGTGATGTCTAGTATGAAGATATTATGTGTTTGAGATAGGTAGATATTCTACAGAGTTTATTATATATTGAAGATGCACATTATAGCACAAAAGTAGCTTCATTAAGTTGGCTGTACAGTAATGATTTATACCAGGCAATGAGAAAAATAATACAGCTGTTGTAAAACTTATTTTCTTTATTGTTTTCATTGTTTATCGGAACTTCATGTGCCATGTAAGGCTCATATGTAGAATAATAGAGTATCTGATTTGTTCTTATTACTATTATTGCTAAAAACAGTATTGTACAGTCAGTACTTCGTGATTAGTTTGAAAGAGAGGGTTTTGACATTTAGATTATCTGTACATACAATATTTATAACAAATCTTACAATTACTCTCGTACTGGTATACTGTATATCTCATTATATTTGTGAGCATACTACACTGACCACAGTACATTATCTGCTTACAGTAATGATGAATGAATGGATTATTCACATTGATTTGAGAACACTGTACAACATTTATAGGTATGAAATCAATGAGGCATAAGGAGATTTTCATAATGAAGATTTGGGAATATTATTATAATCTTAAACCAGTAATTAAGTTTGCATTACTGTACTGTATAAGTAACATTGCTGTCCCATACTGCTTTCATTTGGTCCACCAAAGCCACATCATTTAAGGTGGATGAATTGGAAGGCTACTGATTTCTCCAGACTGTGCTGGGAAACAGATTAATGTTAGTACTGTACATAATAGAGGGTTGTGTGTTGTGGCATACTGTAATTTAGAGGAATCACTAGCCTTCTGATTTGCCAATCTATAATTTACTATCACTGTCATGTATATATAATATATAGTCACGTACAGTATCTATAATATATAGTCACCGTAATATTGATACACACAGCATAGTGTTTAGAATGCAATACTTACAGTAAATGTTGACAGACACATTAGGAATTTAAAAACGTGTTAAGAGTTGCTTTAATAGCACAACCTTTGTGTGCACAGTGACACTGTCAAAACTAAAGCAAGGTACAGTAGTATATTTTCATGTATATGTATTATTTAATGAGTTTTATTGGTCTTGTTGGGTTAATATTGTACTATGCTTTGGTGGTTTTTAGTGAGAAGTTATGATATCAGTCAGATTTTCTCTGTACAGTATGCGGTAACTTCAGTATTGGAGAACTAGAATATGGAAAGGCAGGGAAAGGAAAGCTCTAATTTATGAAATTCTGCCTGAATTGGGCTGATCCAATCAGCATAACTGATGAGTGACTCCTCTTCTGGGATACAAGGCTACTGCATCAACCAGGTTACCACAAATACCTTGTCAAAGTGTTACCCAAGGTACTCATTTTACAGATCAACCAAGTTAAGATGTGCTGTGTTTAAAGATGATGTAAAGTCTCTTTGCTTAGATGTACTGTACTTAAACCCTCGCATATCTCTACATAAACAAATGGACTTTACTCATATGTACTGTAATAATTACACCTTCACACACCTCTACATAAATATATGGCAAGGAATAAAGATTTCTTCAATTCACAGGATGCTCCATGGATGGGGATCTTCAGATACATGCAGAATGGCTTCCTGTACCCACCCACTGACTACTATGGCCGCCCATTCTTCATGGCCTCAGAAAAGGAGATTGGTGGCAACAAGAAAGGGAATGCAAATATCTGTCAGGGTGCCCAGCTGAGTATGAAGGTTAGTGGATGAAGCATTACTGTCATCCCTTACACTACATGGTTTTACTTGATCTATATTAAGGTTAGGGGTTGAAGCATTACTGGTCTCACGTACGCTATTATGGTTTTGCTTAAATTGTAGGTAATGATTTTTAAAGTTATCATATAAGGTGTGTCATAGACTGAATAACGTTGATGACTTATTTTATGGCTGCATATTGTGTCTATGGAACTACTGAATCATACTGGTCATTGCCTAGACCAGGAGTGGTAAATGAGTTTTCTTATTTTATGTATTAGGTTAAAGGATAATTTTGTTGTTAGTGAATTGGAGAGTAGCGATTCCTCCTTATTATGCCATTAAACAATTCTCATTTATCCTACCCATCTTTCAATACCTATCTGTCTATCAATCTCTCAATATCCCCGTCTTCCCCTCAGGTGCTCCATGACTATTCGCTGGAGGTGGTGCGTACATTCCCCGACATTCCAACCCTTGGTCTGTACTGGTCGTGTAGCCTCAGCCACGACTACCTCAACATGGTGCGCCTCGCAGACCTCCCGCACTTCTCATACCTCCGGGAGCTGCAGGACTTGGGCGCCCTCAACCACACCGCAATCATCTTCCTCAGCGACCACGGCATGCGCTTTGGCAGCATCCGGTCGACCTACGTGGGCATGCTGGAGGAGAGGCTGCCGTTTGTTGTCATCTACCTCCCACCGTGGTTCAGGGCCAAGTGAGTAGTACAATTGTCAGCACTCATAACTGGTACAGGAAAAGGGGACTGTGGACAATTTTAACTATACCTGTTTTAAGTTCTGGCAACTGTACATAGATGACAGATGGATGGATGGATGGAAGAACAAGAGGAATAAATACAGTGGTAGATTGTTAGGTAGTTGGTGTAACAAAAGTTGATATTTACTACAGTACCACCACCACCACCACCACCACCACCACCACCACCACCACCACCACCACCTAACACATCATCAACTCAGTTCCTCACGTCTTTCCTTTACCACTACTACCACCACCAATACTACCACACACTCTCTACCACCACTACTACCACCAACCCCACCACTACCACCACCACCACCAACACTACTTCTATCACCCACTCTCTACCATCACCACCAACACTACTACCACCCACTACTACCACCCACTCTCTACCACCACTACTACTACCCACTACTACCCCCACTACAGGTACCGCCGAGCCTTTAGGAACCTGGCTGTCAACGCCCACCGCCTCACCTCCAACTATGACCTGCACCAGACACTGCTTGACCTGGCCTACGGGAGGTTCAGTGACCTGGCCCATGTCACTGCGAAACCCAAGTCAACCACCAGGGGCATTAGTCTATTCCAGGTCAGTTTTACTCGCTTGTCTTTCAGGTCAGGTCTAGTTACTTGTTTTTCAGGTCAAGTCTGGTTATTTGTTTTTCAGGTCAGGTCTGGTTGCTTTTTTCAGGTTAGGTCTGGTTATTTGTCTTTCAGGTCAGGTCTGGTTATTTGTTTTTCAGGTCAGGTCTGGTTATTTGTTTTTCAGGTCAGGTCTGGTTACTTGCTTTTTTCAGGTCAGGTCTGGTTGATTTTTTCAGGTCAGGTCTAGTTACTTGTTTTTCAGGTCAGGTCTGGTTATTTGTCTTTCAGGTTAGGTCTGGTTATTGCTTTTTTCAGGTCAGGTCTGGTTACCTGTTTTTCTGGTCAGGCCTGGTTATTTCTTTCAGGTTAGGTCTGGTTATTGCTTTTTTCAGGTCAGGTCTGGTTACTTGTGTTTCAGGTCAGGTCTGGTTACTTGTGTTTCAGATCAGATTGGTTATTTCTTTCAGGTCAGGTCTGGATACTTGTTATTCAGGTCAGGTCTGGTTACTTGTGTTTCAGGTCAGGTCTGGTTACTTGTGTTTCAGATCAGATTGGTTATTTCTTTCAGGTCAGGTCTGGTTACTTGTGTTTCAGGTCAGATTGGTTATTTCTTTCAGGTTAGGTCTGGTTATTGGTCTTTCAGGTCAGGTCTGGTTATTGTTTTTTCAGGTCAGGTCTGGTTACTTGTGTTTCAGGTCAAGTTTGGTTACTTGTGTTTCAGGTCAGGTCTGGTTACTTGTGTTTCAGATCAGATTGGTTATTTCTTTCAGGTCAGGTCTGGATACTTGTTTTTCAGGTCAGGTCTGGTTACTTTTAAATCTGGAGCAAATGATTCCTCCAAACTATCTTTCCAGGCAACAGGATACCATTATTTTTTTGTCTTCATCTAGGTCTGTTTCCTGGCATACTTTGGAGGAATCAAGACTCTCCAATCTATCAAAAGTATACCAATCCCCTTAAAGTTAAAAAAGGAAAATATTATTATTATTATTATTATTATTATTATTATTATTATTATTATTATTATTATTATTATTATTATTATTATTATTATTTTTATTATTTTCATTTTTATTATTATTATTATTATTATTATTATTATTATTATTATTATTATTATTGTTTTGGAACTTTTAAATATTCAACCTTTAATAGGAGAACTGATAGGCTTCAATCAACTCAAATAGAACCAGTCTGGATTAGACAGCTGTTCGATCCTTGCTATGTTATTTTTCCATATGATTCCTAGGTATCTATTCTTTCTAAATTGTAGAATGATAGGTAAAATTAAAATAGTCTAAAAGTGTCATATCCCACAGTTAAAAAAATAATGATAGGTAAAATGATGATAGTCTAAAAGTGTCATATCCCACAGTTAAAAAATAATGATAGGTAAAATTAAAATAGTCTAAAAGTGTCATATCCCACAGTTAAAAAAATAATGATGGGTAAAATAATAATAGTATAAAAGTGTCATATCCCACAGTTATAAGAATAGTCTGAAAGAATCATACTCCAGGGCGGGTGTTAGCTACAATAATACAGTAGTCTAAAAAAGCGACATATCCCACAGCGGGTGCCAAGGAGCCGAAACTGTAGTGATGCGGGAATCGGGGAACACTTCTGCACCTGCCAGGACACACGCGAGGTGACCTGGGACGACCCGGTGCTGGACCTGGGCGCCACCTTCCTCATGCTCTCAATCAACACCGACCTCGACCCCTTCCCTGCCTGCGTACAGTTCACAGAGGTTAGAATGATTGCCGGGGTCTGTTGTTTTGCCCAGATCTGTTTGTCTGTCTGTATTTATCTGTCTGGTTCCCTGTCTCTATCTTATATTTGTCCATCCATCAGTCACTCAACACCGACATACTTTACGACAAACTGTTAGGCTCCAGTCCACCATATCACAGTACTTTAAATTATGGAGTGGTATAATACAAGGCAGTGTTTTAATTTTCCCCCTGTTACTCTATCAATCCCATTTTTAACAATATCATAGCACACCACCACACCTTTCCCTTCCTTTCCCTTGTACTGAGCCCATAAAAGCTCTACTTAACCTTCCTCTGTCTTACCCTACCCTTCCCTCCCCAACCCTGCCTTATTATACTATCTCTTACCATTTTTTACCCTGCCTTACAGTACTTGACTTTACTGTGACATACTGTACCATATGCTGTAACCAACCCAACCAAATCCTTCACAACCCAACCATAAACCAACCCAACCCAACCCACCATAACACAACCCAACCCAACCCATCCCAACCCAACCCATCCCATCCCAATGCAACACAACCCAACCCAACCCAACCCAATGCAACCCAACCCAACCCAACCCAACCCAACCCAACCCAACCCAACCCAACCCAACCCAACCCAACCCACCATAACACAACCCAACCCAACCCAACCCAATGCAACACAACCCATCCCATCCCATCCCAACCCATCCCATCCCAATGCAACCCAACCCAACCCAACCCAACCCAACCCAACCCAACCCAACCCAACCCAACCCAACCCAACCCAACCCAACTAAATTCATCTGGTATATAATGTATCCCTTCATTCACCCCCACCAGGCGCGGATACTGACAGCGCGGGTCTCCATGTCGAACAAGCAGCTCTCTCCACGTGACAAGAACAGCGACGTACGGAGTTACCTGCTCCAAGTTGACATGTCACCTGGAGGAGTCACCGTCGAGGCCACACTCAGATACAACCGCCCAGAACAGTTCCAGGTCAGGCCGGCTCATGGGTTTGGCTTTGGTTTTGTTTTAGTAACGAGTAGTAGTATAGTAGTAGTAGTTGTTGTTGTAAGGGTATTTATTGTTGTTGTTGTTGTTGTGGTAGGAGTAGAAGTAGTAGTACAGTAATAGTAGTGAAAGTAATTTTAATAGTAGTAGTAGTAGTAGTAGTAGTGATAGTAGTGTTTGATGTTATTACTTACTTTTCTGTTCTGTACTTACTGTCATGCTAATATTTAATCTCTAAATCTCGTTCCTTATTGTGCAGTTGGCTACATGAATTCTTACACAGGCTATATGGAAAGAGAGGTCATTATTCTGGAAGTACTACAATGAATGGTCTACCAAGTGACTCGGTGATTGCAAAACTACAAACCTAATAATAATGTTGTGTTGCTGTTAAATAGTCTTTCATCTTCTATATGTTGTAAGCCCTTAAAAACATCAACAGCGTGTGTATGAAAACTTGTGGCCAATTGTTTATCTGCTTAGGTATATTAAAGAACTCACATTTTCTATTCAGTCACGAATCACTAAATCCCTCTAAGATTTATCAAACTAATCTCAGAATCAATTAGGCCTTAACCAATATCATATAGTGCATCTCTATAGCCAAACAAATGCCCATGGCTCTTGTATCGTATCCTTGGTTTTTGTTCAGTAAATGTACTGTAATGTAAACTAAGACATATTACAGAAAACATTTACATGACTAGTTAATTATCCACATTTACAACGACTGGCATTTTTTCAGAGATTGTGTTAATGGTCTGTTACCAATAATATGGATGTCAACTAGAAGAGAACAGGGCATTTTTGGCAGGTTATAAAAATGCCCTATATTGTAGCAGTAGTCACTAACAATACTGTATCTCTGGGTGTGTGTGTGGTGAAGGTAATGGGGGAGGTGTCGAGGATCACAGAATACGGCAACACCAGCAGCTGCATCCACCACAGTGTTCTACGCAAATTTTGTTACTGCAAGGACCTCCTGAAGTCCACAGACACTCACCACCGCCATTTCCGAAACCACTGATGACAATGACAGTGGTGGCAGTTCGGTAGATTACGATGACGATGGCGGTGGTGGTGATGGTTGTGGGTGTGAAACTTTAAATTATTTATAAGTGCGTGGGGTTTTGAAAATATGAAGGGTTGTAGTGTTGTGGAAGTTAGTAGGATGTTTTTGATAGGTGCACCGTTTTGAGGATGAAATGTTGTGGAAACTAGGTGACTCTATACAGGTTGAAATAAAGGATCAGATGCTGTGAAATGTACAGCATTATTGAAAGGGATAATGCTGCAAAAATTATGATATGTATGAAGAGTTCGGTGTCAAGAAAATTGATCTGTCAGCAGAGCGTGTACTGTTGCAAAAATTAACGTTTCCCAAGGACGTAGGGCATTAAAAACTTTGATGCTTACAGCTGATGGTGGTGGTGATGGTAGTGGTGTCAGCTGATGGTGGTGGTGATGGTGACAGTGATGGTAGCGGTGGTGGTGACAGTGATGGTAGTGGTGGTGGTGATGGGGATGGTAGTAGTGGTGGTGATGGTGGTGGTGTCAGCTGGTGGTGGTGGTTGTGAAAGTTCAGGTGTGTTTGAACGGCCTGGTGACTGTGTTGGTGATGATGGTAATTTAGTTGAGGGTATGTACTGATGAAATACAGTTAGTGGCTTTTGATAATTACTGTAAGCTGTTTTATGAAGTGTGTGGTACAGTCACGAGCACTAATAAGTATTCAGGTGTACTTCGAATACCTAGAGACAGTAAATAAAGGCACAATAAGATCTCCATTGGAATGAGTTCGTTGGTGAATTAGTGGACTGTTCAAAGCGTCAACCAAAGCTGTATACTTATTAGTGCTTGTAACTGTACTTGATGGATGGCGGTGGTGATGTTAGTGGATGCCTGAGATGGTGTGTTTAGTGGCTGAGGTGGCATTAGTGATGGTGGTAATACAGTATTTGGTGTAAAAATGGAGACGTTTCTTAATCTGCCAGCCAATTATAGATTTTAAAATGACTAGAAAGAGTGAGAATTAATATAAAAAGTCCAACAGTTACAGAGCTAAGAGCAGCCCCCCCTTCTTAAAGACAAGCTGAAGTAGAAGAAAACACAAACAGGAAAGAAGTGACACGAATAAATGATGTAGGTACTGTACAGGAAACCCATTCAATGTACCCCATCTTTTTACAGCGCTGTGTATGGTTTCACTTACACATGCTGGATTATGAGATAAAAAATTCTTAATACGAATATTCATTAGCAACACACAGCACCATACAATATGTTTCCCACCCAAAACTCCAGTTATAATGTGAGTTTCCTGTTGAGTTGAGTTTGTCTTGGCATGGTGTAAGGATAAAACTTCTCTCTAAGGAAACGATTGGAAAGACTCACCATCAGAATCATTAGCCTCTCGAGGGGTAAGATAAGATTAGGCTATAAAAAAAAAAGGTTGGACAATACACTATTTTGATATTTGGCCTGAAGAAATCAAAGGAAAAAGTGGATGATATTTGAGTGAGAGAGATTGAAGGTTTGAGATCCTGTATGCCATTTAAACACTGTTGAAAAAATTATATCAAGAACTTGAACAAGTCAGTATAAATCCTGTTAGTACACATCCAGAAAGCTGAATATCCTAATTGAATACTGAAAACTTATTAAGACCTGTAAACCAATTACAGTATGAGGACCTACCAATAGATGCCAGTTAAAATGCTGTAAAATTCAGTCAGGTCCCACATTTCAGCTGAAAACATTTACCATACTGTGCATTATCAATAGAAGTTGGTATACTTGGGTTGTTGTTGATTTTTCACATTGTCTTGCTTAATAACTACGGTCATAATACAGAAAGGATATCTCGGTATGCAACCATGTTTATTTGTGTGTTTGAAGGAATATAAAAAGATCAAAGTGGAGGTATGCAATGGGAAACAAATTAACTGTTAATTGCAGACAATATCTCAAACTCTGGATACTGTTAAAACAGGTTGAAATAACATTATGCTGTAACTTCACTGATATCAATGCTCAACAGACAGTAGCATAAAGCAAAATACTGCTTTGGTAATGTGCGGTACAGCATTTTACTTTGAATAAACCATGTATCGAAATAATGAAAAGTTTAAGTGATATATCTCTTGAGCAATTTTCCTAACAAGATGAACAAGATGTGTTACAAGGCTTGGGCCGCTGTTAAGGGGGAAGTTTTGTGTTGGTAAATCTGGAGCAACTGAATCTTCCAAACTATTCCAAGCAACAGTACAACATTATTTTTGCTCTTCTGGTCCTGTTTCCTAGCATACTTTGGAGGAATCAAGGCACTCCAATGTAACAAAAAAGAATTACCCCCTTAATAATTATGTAAATACAGACTGAAGGAACAATACAGTAACAACAAGAATATCCCTACACACTCAGTTGCATCTCTGTTGTGAAAAGAAGAACTATAAAGAAGCCAGCAAGCCATACAACAACGGTTATAACCATAACTAAAGACCCAAAGAAAAGGAAACTGAGAAAAATATAAAAAATGATCAAGCACAACAATGACATCTGAAAAGAAAAACATCAGACACTAATTTTCTGCACTATATAAATATTCGGTAAATATTGAAAGAATTAACGTTATTGCGTACGGTTTTTCTACCTTCATTATCCACTTATTTAGACATTTCTAAGACTTTTCTATGGCATTTCCTCTGCAAATTTTCAAGATGGGGCATTTTGAAATTAGCCTGACCTTACCTAACCTAACCTAGACCTCATCAGACTACCGGGACCTAACCTGGGCAAACTACCAGGACCTAACCTGGGCAAACTACCGGGAAATAACCGTGGTAAAGTACAGGAAATGACCGGCGCAAAATACTGGGACCTAGCTGGATCTGGCAACACTGCAACAAAACGGTAATTCTTTCAATAAATACCAAAAATGCTACAGTACAGTGTGTGATGTGATAAACTGAATATGTGATTTTGTGTGTTTGTATATTTATGCTTATGGGTGTGTGTACTGTACCGTATGCATGTGTGGGTTGTGGGTCGGGGTATTTTTTGTGTGTGTGTATGGACATGTGCAATAGGTTTCCTTAGAAGTGCCAAAATCACATAAAAAAGTTGCCAAAACCCAAACCTCTTCCATTTTTCATGAAGCAAGTTACTTCCCATAATCACTTCTGCAAACATTGTAGTGGTGTCATTTTATCCTGTGTGGGGTTGGACATGCTTTAAGGGGGTATAATTATAGTACATTTGGCCACTAGAATTCCTACACAGGCCTTATGAAAAGAGAGGTCAGTATTCTGGAAGTACTGTAATAAATCGCCTACCAAGTTGTAATAATCTAAATCAATCAAGCAAGGAAGAATCAAATCAACCAAGTAAGTCAGACCCAGAAACTGATCCATTTAAATTCTAGTCGTACCCACGGGGAATTGAACCCCGGACCAGAGAAATCTCAGGCAGTGCTTCCTTCTACCGGGTAAGCCATAAGAGTACTCCACTGGCGTAGCTTTCAAATTCTGCCTTTAACTCTCAGGTCCGGCCATTGCAAAGTGACTCGGTGATTAGCAAAACAACAACAAACCTAATATTGTGTTGTATTGCAGTTGCATAGTCTTACGTTTTCTGTATCTTGTAGTAAACCCTTGAAAACAAAAGCGTGTGTATGAATTCTTGTGGCCAATAGTAAATTGTTTTTGGTGGTAAATCTGGAGCAAATGATTCCTCCAAACTATTCAGCCAGGCAACAGGATACCATTATTTTTCTTGATCTGGGTCTGTTTCCTGGCATACTTTGGAGGAATCAAGGCACTCCAGTCTATCAAAAGTATACTATCCCCTTAATTATGGTAAAGTTCATGTTTACAATATGCCAAACACAAGCTATTTCCTTCCCTCAACAACTCTACTTTGTATCATCATCTGCTTTATATTTTCTTACCTTTTCCATCTGAGGATAATAATCGTATGTGATGAATAGAATAGATCTTCCATTTTCAGTTCCTGTAAGAGTGATAATGAGGACATATATTTTATTATGGAATCAATAAATCCAGTACAGTGATGGTTCATGAATTCAATTGCTGTAAATGAATCTTTTGTGTCATAATGAAACAAATTTTAAGGCATAACTTTTAAGGTTTGTAAATTTAATATTCCCATGTAAAATTTCAAAGTGTTCACTGCAAACCAGACCAAATGAAACTTTACTAACCAAACTTTAAATGCATTTTCCAAGTCAGTTCAAGCAAATTGTGACTGTGTTTTCTGCACAACATTGCTAATGATTTAAAGAACAATACAAGTACTGTATTAATTTTGTCATATTGAGATGTTTATTACTGTATTATATTGGTGCAATACTTATGTAAGTAAGAGAAGAATACAGATGGAATGAGTTTGTCAAGAATGGAAATATAAAAGGAAGATAAAACTGCTGTTGTGAGGTTTAATATACAGTACAATACTTAGTGACTGTTGTAATGCAGCTTCTGTATACCTATGAGTAATATATTCTTACACTAAAAGAGAATTTTCAGTTCTGAAAGTATAGCATTTTTTTATACATAACAAGCCAATAGAATCAAAATGAAAACTTTGCCATAATTGGTGTAATATTACCTGAGATCCAGGCTGGTTTACAAGGGTAATCCTCTGGCCATCTTGTTGACGGTACAGAGTTCATATCATACCAGTGGAAAAAATCACAACAATATCAGAGGATACCAATGTTATTTAAGTCTTTCATCATATTTATAAAACATGAAATGAGGTTCACTATAACTTCATTCAATGTGTATTCATAATAAAGAAGGTCGTCAACAGTGTCAGTAGTCCTGTGTATAGATAATTATGCAGTACTCTACATGTATGAGGAGTATTTTTGTTTTCACTTTACAAGAAATGGAATATACAGTTCTATACAATACTGTATCTACTTTTGTGGAGAAAAAGATTCTCCAGTGATAATTGCTTAAAAAAACTGACCAAAGGAAATTCTTGTCAACCAATCTTTGCAACATTTATTGAAAGAACATTTCCTCAATTCCTGCTTTATAATATTACTGTACTGTACATTTGAATTGACTATTAACACATTTAACTTTTCATAGGAGCTGATAGCAGGAAAGTCATACCCTTTCTGCAGGGTTGAAATGAGTACTTCATGTAAACACATATGATACGGTTGGTGATGCCAGTTTATGGGAACGGATTTGAGTGAAATTGGGATATTACCCATAAACAAACCTGAATGTTATATATAGTCCCCAGAGATGTATTCTCCAGGGACTGTGCAGATTATTTATGGAGAAATTGGAGGGAGAAGGACGGTGATCTCAGCGGTCATTTGTTTCATAGAGGTACCACACTTGAATTGTGAGGTTTGTACGGTCGGCAGCAAAAGTTCGCTTCATTTCCACCTGCGTATGTATTAGCTATGGTGATATTTTAATACAATTTAATGCAGAGATGACAGATATAGTTCTCATATGGTAAAAAATTACGTATGTTGTTGGAATAAAAACTGGTACAGAAGGCAACTATCTGGTCATATGAGCAATATTAAGAACATACATGAGGTGGATGCGAATTTATACTGCTGGCTGTACATTGGTATCATCATCATCATCATCATCATCATCATCATCATCATCGTGCTTGGTGACCGCGTACTCCACTGTGACTGGTATTATGGTATCTGTCTCCTCCCAGTGTAATGTAATGTATCATGCAGTGTTACCATAAGACTCCATGCATAACGTCTGTGATTTGTCCTCATAAACCCCCTTGTATGCTACTACTTCCTCCCTCCTCCTCCTCCTCCTCCTCCTCCTCCTCCTCCTCCTCCTCCTCCTCCTCCTCCTCCTCCTCCTCCTCCTCCTCCTCCTCCTCCTCCTCCTCCTCCTCCTCCTCCTCTTCACAACAGGACACTTTTCATCCCGAGAGCTTCCATGATTGGTGGTGTGAACTACTGCACAGGAAAATTAGTTGCCTAAAATTAAATGGTAGTACGTATTCTCTCATAGGGTTCATAAGTTTGGAATATAATTATACTGTGTAAGAATTCCCTTGGCTACTTTTGCTGTTTTTTTGTTTTTTTTTATATCTAAAGTTAATTGATTTTAGTTCTTCCATCACATTTGGTTGTAGATTATCTGTTGCATTTCTCTCTCTTCAATACTTATTCTTTTTACATCTCCCTTCTAATACTTGTCTACACATTAACTATTTTTCACGTACGCCTTTCCAAGTTATCTTTCTCATCTCTCACACATTGTAATTGTCTTCCTCATCAGAACGTTTGTCTTCCTTCATCTTCATGGTAATATCTTTGAGGCCCACCTGTACTTCTCATGTCTTCATTCCTCATCTCATAGGGTCAATTCCACAGTGGTTGGTATTAGATTGTTAGCACGCAAACGAAAGAATCTTAGCCGTTTAATTAAATGACGTATGGGTGAATTATTTAATGAATTTGGTGAGTAAACTATACAGTGATCATCAATATCTAACTGTTGGATAGATTTTGTGAATGTGGATACAGTACAGTACTCAGCTTTTGGAATATAATGAAGCCTTACAAGTGTGGTTGGTTGGGAAGCTAACAAACCAATACCACTGTGGAATCGACCCATAATCTTGACCCAGATTCTACCCATTGTCCCATGATTAATTTATTACAGATGGCAATTTTTATTATTATTATTATTCCTTCAGTCCTGCATCTGTCATATTTAGTAAGTAAGAACTGCAAACATATCATCTGGTACAAGAAGATATACATACATTTTTTCCTGGTGAATGGTTTTATATCCATGTGATGATATCTTAGTGAAATAAAGCTCACAAAAGTTCTGGGTCAGATTCTTTTTCACATCCTTTGGAAATATTTAGGTTAAGACTAAAAATACTGTAGATATCATTGAATTGATTACAGTACTCTAGCTTTTAAACCCATTGCCGGAGTTCACCAGCTGGTTAATAGTGGTAGTGTCCTTGCCTTAGTGCCTTGGTGCCTGGGGTGTGTAGTCTGTCATTGCATACAGTACGAGTTGGTAAGGAAACAGCCTCTGGTAACTTCAGTATAGTCTCTACATAACCTACCGGTATTGGCCTAACTCGGGTGCACATAACTGACATAAGTAACTCCTCTAGTGATGGCTAGCTTTAAGAAAAATACTAGTTGTAATGCAGTATTCAAAGTGTTACCCTCTTGTCTGTTTTCTGGCTGCTGGATACCGTACATGCCAGTTTACAGGTTGTGAAGTATGTGTGTTTGTGTGTGTGTGTGGTTTGGGGTTGGTAATCTGGTTAGTCAAGAGTCATTTCCAAGCCCAGGACTTATTATTTATTCTTCCGTAGTCAACCCACCTCTGTCACAGCCACCTCATCTTGTTACCCCACCAGCCAAACAAAACCATCTTTGAATGTGTTAAGAGTTGAGATTTGCTGATTGATATTGTACTTAGCAAACATTAAAGAGAATAGGTGAGACTTTCTACAGTGGAGTTACTGTAGTTAGGGAAAGAATTGCGAGGTGGAAGGAAGTGTGGGATATGACAGGGTAATTGATTCATGTAATGTATGTATGTATGTATGTATATATTGTTCATGTAGAGGCCTTGATTTGGTGAAGTACTTTTTTATAGTCTGACAGTGAGAGAATAGGTGAGAATGTAGTTTGGGAAAGAATTGTGAAGCGGAAGAAAGTGTTGGACATGACAGAGTAGCCTAATTGATTTATGTGATATATGTATGTGTGTATGTATGTATTTATGTATGTACAGTATTTGGTTTATGTAAAGGTGTTGTTGATTTTTGTGAAGTGCATACAGTCTGTATATGGAAGGATTCTTTTTTGTGGTTGAATACTTGGTTGTATCTCGGTAAGTGGTAGATATGTCACATGTGTAGTACTGTACTGTGTGTATGGTTAAGTGTCAATGCAGAGCCGTATTTGTGAGACTAAGAATAGAAGCTGCTGCTGTTGTTGTAGTAAATACATATGATCAATGAAATGATAATGATGATGACAAAGCCGTTCTTTATTTCTTTGTCTATAACGGAGAGTCAGTTAGTTGTTGACAGTTAATTAATTACGTAGAGTGCAGGTGCCACATCAACGACTCATAGAGAATAGACGAAAACAAACCGACTATATTGTACTGTAGCTTATATTTCTTCTTGGTGGGAGGTCTGGTTCTGGCACATTAAAGACGAGTATATTGACTACAGTACAGTATGTATAAATATGTAGGCTGCTCTTCCTCGAGTAATTAAGTTTGTACTGTAATAGTGGGAGTAGTGTTATGGAGTAATTAATTATGCAGTACAAAAAAGTATTACTAATTTTGTAGACAGATGTTAATTAAATAGTGGGAGTAGTGTTATGGAGTAAGTAATTATGCAGTACAGTAAAGTATTAGTAATTTTGTGGACTGTTGTTAATTAATTGTGGGAGTAGTGTTAGGGAGTAAATACAGTAATTATGCAATACAATATTATTAATATTTTGTGGAATGAAGGTAATTGATAGTGGGAATATTGTTAGAGAGTAAATACAGTAATTATGCAATACTATATTATTAGTAATATTTGATGGTATGATGTTTAATTAATAATGGGAGTAGTGTTAGGGAGTAAATAATTATGCAGTAGCCTACAGTATTAGTAATTTTTGTGGACTAATGTTGTTGTTGTTGTTGTTGTAGAAGTAGATAAACACTACAGTTGCAGTTGTACAGTCGTGGCACATAGTCCTTGATCAGGGTGGTGTAAGGGGAAGTCTGGTCAAGAATTATGATGTGCCGCGACTGTACTGTATTATTGGCTATAGTGTTTATGGAATATGTATCGATTTGGGTGTGTTGTGGAAAATTGTGAGAGAATTGTAACTGATTGATTATTTTATTCTTGTGGAAAATTGTGTGAGAATTTTAATTAACAGTGGTTGATTATTTTATTCTTGTGGAAAATTGTGTGAGAATTTTAAAAGTGGTTCATTATTTTATTCTTGTGGAAAATTGTGTTAGAATTTTAACAGTGGTTGATTATTTTATTCTTGTGAAAAATTGTGTAAAAATTTTTAACAGTGGTTGATTATTTTATTCTTGTGAACAATTGTGTGAGAATTTTAAGAGTGGTTGATTATTTTATTCTTGTGGAAAATTGTGTGAACATTTTAACAGTGGTTGATTATTTTATTCTTGTGGAAAATTGTGTGAGAATTGTAACTGATTGATTATTTTATTCTTGCTTTCATTCACTATATTTATTTTTTACTCGGGAGTGTGTATAGACATCAGGAAGGAAGCAAAGTAAGTCTCTTCTCTTCTCAATGTTCAAGTTTTCAGGCATTTAGATGGGTAGATTCGCTTTGGTATATATTTCTGAACCGAGATATATTTAATTATGTTTTTACTGACTGCAAAATTTAATATTATGCTGTATAGCCTACACATCTCTTCTCAATGTTCAAATTTCCAGGTATTTAGATGGATAGATTAACTTTGGTGAATATTTCTGAGCTGAGATATATTTAATTATATTTTTACTGACTACAAATATATAGCTCCTTTTCACCAACTAAAGATGTCTCCTCTTAATTAAAGGACCCTGTGATCGTGTATGAAACTTGGAGGATTCTAATTCCTTCTGACCATGCCACTAAACAAGCTTCTTCCATATAGGTGTGTGTGTGGAGGCTTCTAATTCCTCCTGACCATGCCACGAAACAAGCTCCTTCCATATAGGTGTGTGTGTGTGTGTGTGTGGAGGCTTCTAATTCCTCCTGACCATGCCACGAAACAAGCTCCTTCCATATAGGTGTGTGTGTGTGTGTGTGTGTGTGTGGAGGCTTCTAATTCCTCCTGACCATGCCACAAAACAAGCTCCTTCCATATAGGTGTGTGTGTGTGTGTGTGTGTGTAGAGGCTTCTAATTCTTCCTGACCATGCCACAAAACAAGTTCCTTCCATATAGGTGTGTGTGTGTGTGTGGAGGCTTCTAATTCCTCCTGACCATGCCACAAAACAAGCTCCTTCCATATAGGCTAGGTGTGTGTGTGTGTGTATCGTGGCAATATTTGAAGGACTCGTTTACGGTACCTCCAATTTTCTTACTATCCTACAATACACACACAGGGTCCCTTAATAATAATAACAATACTAACAACAACAACTCCTCTCACGTTACAACAGCAACAACTTCTTCTCCTTTGCAACGTACGAGGGCAGAGAAAAGAAATGAAAAAAAACACCACCTCAGATTCATTTTACATTTATTCAATGCATTACACCTGCCTAAACTTGGACAAATAGACTTGCTATGACTGACAAACCAACCGCGGTGGAGACAGTGGCCGGGCGTGCAATGACGGCTCTGTGTGTCTCTAGGGCGGTTGGTACTCAAAATTTTTTATTATTATTATCATGATCCACTTCAGCCGCCCGACCAACGAGGAAAAAGGATACGTTAGTTAGTTAGTTAGTTAGTTGGTTAGTTGGTTGAATTAGTGGGGGGGCGTGGTGGCGGGCGGGAAGGGAGTGGACGAAGGGTGTGTGTGGGTGTGGGTGTGGGTGGGGAATAATACACGAAGAGGGAGGGTGGGTGTGGGTGGGGAATGAAAGGGGGTCTGGAATAATACACGATAGGGAATATTTCTTGAGTGATTAATAAGGGTTCTAAAGATGTTAATTAGTTAGTTAGTTAGTTAGTTAGGCTTGAGAACAGAGAGAATCACACTCATACCACACGTAAAACACCATGCCTGTGTGTTAATACTTATTATTATTATATTATTATTATTATTATTATTATTATCATTAACATTATAATATTATCATTAATATATTGTAGTTATACTCTCTATAACCTCAAAACAAACACCGATGGATATATAAATGAATAAACTATAATATGATATCTGATGATTAATAACGATTATGACTATATTTATTTATATATAACTGGCCACACCAAGGTTTATATATATATATATATATAAATATATATATATATATTTATATATACTGTAAACTCACAAGGACCTAACAACCAAACCCAGGCTATATTATTGTTATTATTATTATTATTATTATTATTATTATTATTATTATTATTATTGTTGTTGTTAAAGTTGATGTTCTTGTTGTTGTTCTTGTTGTTAAAGTTGACGTTGTTCTTGTTGTTGAAGCTGTTCTTGTTCTTGTTGAAGCTGTTGTTGTTGTTGTTCTTTTTCTTGTTGAAGTTGTAAGAGTTGATTGACATTGTTCTTGCCGAAGTTGTTGTTGTTGATTTTGAAGTTGTTAAAGTTGACGTTGTTATTGAAGTTCTTGTTGCTATTATTGTGGAAGTTGTTGTTGTTGTTATTGTTCTTGACGTTGTTGCTATTTTTATTGTTGTTAAAGTTGACATTATTATTATTGTTATTGTTGTTCTTTTTGAAGTTGTTAAAATTTGCATTATTATTGTTGTTGTTATTGTTCTTTTTGAAGTTGTTAAAGTTGACATTGTTATTGTTGTTGTTATAGTTGACATTGTTATTGTTGTTGTTATTGTTTTTGTTGTTATTGTTGTTATTGTTTTTGTTGTAGCGACGACTGACCTCAACTGAATTGTTTCGTTCGATGCCATGGCTGGAGGAGAGGAGGGAGGGGGGGTTGGGGGGGATTCCAGAGGGGGGGGGTGCGACCTCTATAGATGATTTTCAATTTATTGTATTTATGCTTGGGAGGAGTGAGAGAAAGAGGGGGGGGGGCGGCGGGGAGAGGAGTAGGGGGCGGCCACCCCTTTATATTCTACATATTTAATTTATTTATGCCTAGGAAGAGTGAGTATTATTATTATTATTATTTTTATTTTTATTTTTATTTTTATTATTGTTATTATTATTGTTATTATTATTATCATTATTATTAATATTATTATTAATAATGTTGCGCTGGGTTGATTTACTTTGAAAACATTTTGGTGTGTATTATCTCTCTCTCTCTCTCTCTCTCTCTCTCTCTCTCTCTCTCACACACAATTCCCTTCCTTTTTCTCTCCATCTCACTTTCCTCCCACACATACATACATACATACATACATATAATCTGCCTTTATAACTCTCTCCTCTCCACAACTGTCCCTGTTTTCATTTTATTGCCTTCCTGCTTGCTGTCACACCTCTCTATCATCTTTTTCTGCCGCTATATGACCTCACTGTTGCTGTGCCTAATGTCAATCAATCTCTCCTCTCCATATAATTATCACTACACCCTAAATTGACTTAATATATATACGGTATATATATAAAATTAATGTATATATATATATATATTTTTCAAGTTGTCCCAAGTTATCCAATATATATAATTATCATATTATTTCGTAGGGTAAAATTTAATGCAGTTTTAATTCCCTCCCCACCTACAACAACAACACCCCCCCCCCCCTTACCCCCCTCACTCCCTCACCCCCCCCCCTTCCCTTACTCCATCCCCCTCCCCCCACTTCCCCCACCTTCCCCATCCAAGAGTGTAGTTCAAAATTCCCTAGATTATTATTATTATTATTATTATTTTTATTTTTATTATTATTATTATTATTATTATTATTATTATTAATTTTTTTTTTTTAATGAGGTGGCCCGGGTCATATATGAGGTCAGTTGAGGTCAAGACAAGACATGTTTACTCTAATTAACCCCCTCCCTCCCCCCTACCCCTCCCTTTCCCCCCCCCTCCTCCTCCTCCAGGCTCTTATTAATTTGCATCGATTTATTTATTTATTTTTCTTTTTTTTCTTTTCTCTCTTCCTCTTCGTCTTTCTACCTATTTATCATATTGTCTATGTATTATTTATCTGTTGTTATTTTCTTTTATCTCTCTTCGTCAATCTATATATTATTCTTTATCATTTATCTATTATTTTTTAGGTATTATTATTATTATTATTATTATTATTATTTTTTTCTCTTCGTCAATATATGTATTATTTTTTATCATTAATCTATTATGTTTTTTATATTATTATTATTATTTTCTTGTCAATTTATATATTATTATATATTATTAGTTTTTAGGTATTATTGTTATTATTCTTATTCTTATTATTATTATTAGTATTGTTGGTCTGTCTCTTCGTCAATTTATATATATCATTATATATTATTAATCTATTATTATTATTACTATTTTCTCTTCTTCAATCTATACATTATTCTTTATTATTATTATTATTATTATTATTATTATTATTATTATTATTATTTTCTCTTCGTCAATCTATATATTATTCTTTATTATTATTATTATTATTATTTTTATTATTATTATTATTATTATTATTATTATTATTATTTTCTGTTTGTTGGTCTGTTTCAATCTCTCTTTAGTAATAGTAGTTGTCGTGGCCCCAACCCATCAGTCGCTTCTCCCCCTTGGTGTGCTGGACCACGTGCTTCACCTGAAACAGAGGTCACGTTAGGTCAGGTCAGGTTAGGTTTGGAGACTGGTTAGGTCAATTTTTTTTTTTTTTTTTTTTTTTTTTTAAGTTTTGGTTTGGCTAGGTTATAATATCAGGTCAGGTCAGGTCAGGTTATAATATCGTCTGGTTTGGCTAGGTTATAATTCAGGTCAAGTTAGGTCAGGTCAGGTCGGGTTTGGAGACTGGTTAGGTCAAACAAATTTTTGTGTTAGGTTAGGTTGGGTTTGGGTGTGAATCTGGTTTGGCTAGGTTATAATATTTTCAGGTCAGGTCATGTTTGGAGGCTGGTTAGGTCAATTTTTTTTTTTTTTTTTTTTTTTTTTTTTAAAGGTTAGGTTTGTCTTGGAGGTGAGTCTGGGTTGGCTAGGTTATAATATCAGGTCAGGTTTGGTTATGTCTGGTTTTGAGTCGAATTACATAGGTCAGGTCAGGTTAAGTTAGGTCAGGTCATATTAGGTTAGGTTTCGAGTCTTGGCTCGGCTAGGTCAGATCAGGTTTGGTTTGGTTAGGTTAGAGTAGGTTAGGTCAAGTTAGGTTAGGATTCGAGTCTGATTTGGCTAGGTCAGATCAGGACAGGTCAAGTTATGTTCGGACAACTCAGGTCACGTCTTTTGGGTCAGGACTCGGTAGGTTTGATCAGGTTAGGTTAGATCAGGTCAGGTTGAGTTAGGCTAGGTCAGGTTTGGTCAGGTTAGGTTTGGTTAGGTCAGGTCAGGTTAGATCTGGGCAGGTTAGGTTAGGTCAGGTTAAGTTAGGCTAGGTCTGGTCAAGTTAGGTTAGGTTCGGTTAAATTAAGCTAGGTCTGGTCAGGTCTGGTCAGGTCAGGTCAGGTTAGGGTCACATAGGTTGAGGGTCCCTTATGGGGATATATAGCACATTGTTTTGGGTGGTAAATCTGGAGCAAATGATTCCTCCAAACTATTCCAGGCAACAGGATATGGCACCACTATTTTTCTTCATGTGGGTCTGTTTCCTGGCATACTTTGGAGGAATCGAGGCTCTTTCAAAAGTATACTACCCTCTTAAGGTGGAAATGAAGGGGGGCATTACTTGACATCCCCCCCAAATAAACAATGTCGTGTGTTATAAAGATTCAACTATGTTATTATCTGTGCATGTAAAAATCAACCTTATAATCCCCTTTACTTCTACCAAAATGCCCTTTATAGTTTTACTCATTTTTTACAAGTTGAGATACATATGTGCCTACGAACCACACACACACACATATATATATCAGTAGCCAACCAGTTCACCAACATGAGAATCTCCCCTTCCCTTATCATAATATAATAGTCGTACTGGGAATAAAGTCCTGTCAGTGAGAAGAGAGCACAGATAAATGAGATTCGCACTCTAGAGAGAGAGATGTAATTAGCCTAGATAGAGTAATGTAATGTAAATAATAATTGTATAACTATCACTAATATAAATGCATAAATAGGAGTTATTATACAAGGGGGAGGGAGGGTGGACTAAAGAGATCTGTGTAAAAAGCAGCTGTTAGTTATTGAGGACCCTGTGATCGTGTATATAAAAAAAATAAATGGAGGCTTCTGATTCCACCTAACCATGCCACGAAACAAGCTCCTTCCTTATAGGTGTGTGTGTGTGTTTCGTGGCAATATTTGAAGGACTCATTTACCTCCAATTTTCTTACGACAACACACACAGGGTCCCTTAATTCACAAGCACAGAGAAATAAACACATATGATAATAATAATAAGAATACTGGGGAATCTAATAAGAGGCCTAAATAGAGTTATGTAAATATCTATACAACTATCATTATTATTAGGACATAAATAGAAGTCGTAGGATGAGTAAAGCAAATAGACTGTATGCTAAAAAATGTTCTTACTGTCACTAAGTAATTCACTACTAATTCACAAGCACCAAAGAGAAATAATAATAATAATAATGAAGAATTGTGATTAAGGACCCTATGATCGTGTATGAAAATTGGAGGCTTCTGATTCTTCTTGACTATGCCACGAAACAAGCGCCTCCCATATAGGTGTGTGTGTGTGTGTGTTTCGTGGCAATATTTGAAGGACTCGCTACCTCCAATTTTCTGACTACATCACACACAGGGTCCCTTAAGTATATGTATAATAAATAAGAAAGCG
>JAWQEG010005540.1:110000-112500 GCA_033782935.1 Petrolisthes cinctipes | reverse complement strand
TGTACTAACTAATGTACGTATGTAAGTATGTATGTGTGTGTGTGTGTGTGTGTGTGTGTGTGTGTGTGTGTTATTCTTAGGAGTTATTTATTGTGTTAACTATGGTTGGTATGACACTTTTCTTATATCTATCTGTGTGTGTGTGTGTGTGTGTGTGTGTGTTATTCTTAGGAGTTATTTATTGTGTTAACTATGGTTGGTATGACACTTTTCTTATATCTATCTGTGTGTGTGTGTGTGTGTGTGTGTGTGTGTGTGTGTGTGTTATTCTTAGGAGTTATTTATTGTGTTAACTATGGTTGGTATGACACTTTTCTTATATCTATCTGTGTGTGTGTGTGTGTGTGTGTGTGGGTGTGTGTGTGTGTTATTCTTAGGAGTTATTTATTGTGTTAACTATGGTTGGTATGACACTTTTCTTATATCTATCTGTGGTTGCTCTGATAGGTTTGATGTTGTTGTGATGTCTGGTGGTGTGTCTGGGAGGTGGGTTTAGTGGTGGTAACAGATGTCAATGTCTGGGGTGTGTGAGAAGCTTGGTCCCAAACTGTGGTGGTGGTCAGATCCAAGGTGGTCAGGTCATGCTTGGTCCCAAACTGTGGTGGTGGTCAGGTCCAAGGTGGTCAGGTCATGCTTGGTCCCAAACTGTGGTGGTGGTCAGGTCCAAGGTGGTCAGGTCATGCTTGGTCCCAAACTGTCTCAGGATATGCATGTGGTGGTGGCAGAGGGTGGTCAGGTCCAAGGTGGTCAGGTCATGCTTGGTCCCAAACTGTCTCAGGATATGCATGTGGTGGTGGCAGAGGGTGGTCAGGTCCAAGGTGGTCAGGTCAGGTCATGCTCGTAGCTGGTGTACGTGGCACCAAGTATCATTTTGCAGGATCTTTTTTGAACTGTTTCTAGTTGTGTTTTTTGTGTGAGAGTGAGGGATGATGACCAGGCTGGTGATGCATATGTGAGTCTGGGGAGAATAAATGTTGTCAATATGGTCCTCAGCTCAGGTGGTGCCATGCCCAGGGATTTTAGTCTTCTTACCATGTATAGTTTATAGGAAGCAGTTTGGATGGTGTTGCTGACATGTTGCTTCCAGTTAAGTTTTGTGTCAATAGTGATGCCAAGGAGTTTGGTAGAATCAACCACCTGTAGTTGTTGTCCACCTATTGTGACCGTTGGTTGTGGTACTCCAGTTGTTGACGTACTGAAGTGCATCACAACTGTCTTGTTGTTGTTGATGGTGACGTTGTTGGTGGTACTCCAGTTGTTGACATACTGAAGTGCATCACAACTGTCTTGTTGTTGTTGATGGTGACGTTGTTGGTGGTACTCCAGTTGTTGACGTACTGAAGTGCATCACAACTGTCTTGTTGTTGTTGATGGTGACGTTGTTGGTGGTACTCCAGTTGTTGATGTACTGAAGTGCATCACAACTGTCTTGTTGTTGTTGATGGTGACGTTGTTGGTGGTTGTCCATGTCTGTAGTCCGTTGAGAATATACTGGAGTGGGATGTAGTCTGGTGAGTCATTGTTGATGGTGATACCCACTGTTGAGTCATCAACGTACTTCCAACGGAATGGTGTTCCCATTAGAGCATCATTGATGAGCATCAGGAAGCACAAGGGACCCATCTTAGTGCCTTGAGGCACCCCACACGTCAATTGCTGGGGGGGCGAGATACTGCCTTGATATCGTACAACCTGTCGCCTCTCACAAAGGAAGTTAACCAGCCAGGATACCAGGTTGGGGTGAAGCCCCATTTCTATTGCCTTGTTGATAACTATTGTGTGATCTACCAGGTCGAATGCCTTCCTAAAATCAATAAATACAGTTGCAACTGATGTTTTACGCTTATCTAAATTTGTGTGGATGAAGTCCAAGAAACTGACAAGGCAATGATGAGTGGTGGAAGATGTCTTCACATTGCCGAATTGCTGAGGATCAATAATATTGGCTATATCAGAGTAGGCCCAACTGAATATGAAGTCCTCACATAGCAAACTAGGGATAGGGGTAATGGCAATGGGCCTAAGATCATTAAGGGATTTTGGGGATGGGTGTAACATAAGAGGTTTTCCAATCAGTGGGACATTTACTTTGATGGATTGAGGCATTGATGATAGAGCAAAGGGGGGTGGCAAGTTTAGCTACAAATTGCTGATATAGTTTGACAGGCAGGTCTGTAGGTGTGGTTGATCTGGTGGCTTTAAAGCTAATAAGTTTATTATAAACCTGGTATTCCTGTATGGTTGGTAGGGGTGAGGGAGCTGGTAGGTGTGAGTGGTCAAGGCAAGGCAGGGTCTGACAGATATCAGAGAAGTGGTTGTTAATCTTGGCTGCTGCCTCCCCAGGGGTCAGGTTGTTAATGCAGGACAAGGGAGATGACTGCTGCTTAATCCCACACAGGTCTTTCACTCTGCTGTACCACTGGCTCATGTTGGCTTCTTTCAAGTGGTGAATTTTAGTAGGGTAGAAAGATTTCTTGATTGAACGTATTTCCCTGATAAC
>JAWQEG010005540.1:92500-100000 GCA_033782935.1 Petrolisthes cinctipes | reverse complement strand
ACACACACACACACACACTACTTAAAACAATAACACACACACACACACACACACACACACACACACTACTTAAAACAATAACACACACACACACACACACACACACACTACTTAAAACAATAACACACACACACACACACACACACACACACACACACACACACTACTTAAAACAATAACACACACACACACACTACTTAAAACAATAACACACACACACACACACACACACACACACACACACACACACACTACTTAAAACAATAACACACACACACACACTACTTAAAACAATAACACACACACACACACACACACACACACACTACTTAAAACAATAACACACACACACACACACACACACACTACTTAAAACAATAACACACACACACACACACACACACACACACTACTTAAAACAATAACACACACACACACACACACCCTACTTAAAACAATAACACACACACACACACACACACACACACACTACTTAAAACAATAACACACACACACACACACACATACACACTACTTAAAACAATAACACACACACACACACACATACACCCTACTTAAAACAATAACACACACACACACACACACTACTTAAAACACTAACACACACACACACACACACACACACTACTTAAAACAATAACACACACACACACACTACTTAAAACAATAACACACACACACACACACACTACTTAAAACAATAACACACACACACACACACACTACTTAAAACAATAACACACACACACACACACACACTACTTAAAACAATAACACACACACACACACACACACTACTTAAAACAATAACACACACACACACACACATACACACACTACTTAAAACAATAACACACACACACACACACACACACTACTTAAAACAATAACACACACACACACACACACACACACACACACACTACTTAAAACACTAACACACACTACTTAAAACAATAACACACACACACACACACACACACACTACTTAAAACAATAACACACACACACACACACACACACACACACACACACTACTTAAAACAATAACACACACACATATTCTCTCTCTCTCTCTTTCACACACACATATTCTCTCTCTCTTTCACACACACATACACATTCTCTCTCTCTCTCTTTCACATACACATTCTCTCTCTTTCTCTTTGACACACACATATTCTCTCTCTCTCTTTCACACACACATTCTCTCTCTCTGTCACACACATATTCTCTCTCACACACATATTCTCTCTCTCTCACACACACATATTCTCTCTCTCTCACACAAACATACACATTCTCTCTCACACACATACACATTCTCTCTCTCACACACATACACATTCTCTCTCTCTCTCTCTCTCACACACACACATACACATTCTCTCTCTCTCTCTCTCTCACATACACACATACACATTCTCTCTCTCTCTCACACACACACATACACATTCTCTCTCTCTCTCTCTCTCACACACACACATACACATTCTCTCTCTCTCTCTCTCACATACACATTTTCTCTCTCTCTCTCTCTCTCTCTCTCTCTCTCTCTCTCTCTCACATACATACACATTCTCTCTCTCTCTCTCTCTCTCTCTCTCTCTCTCTCTCTCTCTCTCTCTCTCTCTCTCTCTCTCTCTCACACATACACATTTCGGGAAAGCTAATATAATTTATTATTATTAGTATTAGTATCTAAGGTAGGTTATTATTTTTGGGAGGTTACACTAGTTTAGTTTTTGTGGTTTTTATTAGAGTTCTTTTTGTCATAGTGGGTTCATGTAGGGTTCATTTTAAAGCCAATTAAATTCCCTATACAATGAACTCATCAAGAAGGTTCTAACTGGTCTTTAAAAGGTTCAAAAAAGGGTTCAAAATTGATTCAAATCTAAGGTTTTTTTTTTGTTACACTAGTTTAGTTTTTGTGGTTTTTATTAGAATTTTATTTGTCGTAGGGGGTTTATGTAGGGTTCATTTTAAAGCCAATTAAATTCCCTATACAATGAATTTATTGAGAAGGTTTTTTCTAATATGCAAGTGGTTCAAAACTGGGTTCAAAATAGATTCGAATCTAAGATGTTTTTTTGTTACACTAGTTTAGTTTTTTTTAAGGGGTTCTAAATATTGTAAGGGTTTCATATCAGGTTCATTTTATAGCCAATAAAATTCTCTACACATTGAACTCAAAGGAAAGGTTCTATCTTATATTTAAGAGGTTCAAAATGGGTTCAAAATAGGTTCGAATCTAACGTTTTTTTTACACTAGTTTAGTTTTTTTTTTTTATTGGTTTTATTTGTCGTAGGGTGTTCATGTAGGGTTCATTTTAAAGCCAATTAAATTATCTACACAAGGAAGTCATCGCACACAGGTAGCCCCATCCTTCCTCTACGCACTAGCAGAATCCGTTTTTGCACACGTGTACACCTACCTTCTGTATACGGTCTTGAATCGCACACTGTACATCTTAAGTGACTTTTTTTTAGCTAGGAAAAAAAATATTACCTCACTTTAACTCGCTCTATCTCTCGCTCTAATTCTCGCACACACAATCCGTTTTCGCACACAGGTAGCCACATCCTTCCTCTACACACACACACAATCCGTTTTCGCACACGTGTACACCTACCTGCTGTACACGGTCTTGAAACGCACACTGTATGTACATCCTGGTCTGATCTTTGTTGAGGATAGCTTGACTTCTGTTTCGTTTCTGTAAATAATAATAATAATAATAATAATAATAATAATAATAATAATAATAATAATAATAATAATAATAATAATAATAATAATAATAATAATAATAATAATAATAATAATAATAATAATAATAATAATAATATTAATAATAATAATAATATTAATATTAATAATAATATTAATAATATTAATAATATTAATAATATTAATAATATTAATAATAATATGCTTTAGTATGCTCCCCAACGAAGAAATACATATGCTCCAATACACTTTTGTATGCTCCCCAACCAACCAAGAAATACATACATACATTCATACATACATACATTAGTTGGTATGCTTTCCAACCAACCAACCAATAAATACATACAGACATACATACATACATACATTAGTTGGTATGCTCCCCAACCAACCAAGAAATATATATTTTTACACACAAACAAATGTGAAAAAAGTTAGAGATAGAATTAGAGATAGAGAGAGAGAAAGTTAGAGATAGAATTAAAGATAGAGAGAGAGAAAGTTAGAGATAGAATTAGAGATAGAGAGAAAGTGAGAGATAGAATGAGAGAGAGAGAGAGAGAAAGTTAGAGATAGAATTAGAGATAGAGAGAAAGTGAGAGATAGAATTAGAGACAGAGAGAGAGAAAGTTAGAGATAATGAACCCAATATAATAATAAATGTTTGTGTGTATGTGTGTGTGTTTGTGTGTGTGTTTGTGTGTTTGTGTGTGTGTTTGTGTGTATGTGTGTATGTGTGTGTGTTTGTGTGTATGTGTGTGTGTTTGTGTGTATGTGTATGTGTGTGTGTTTGTGAGTATGTGTGTGTGTTTGTGTGTATGTGTGTGTGTTTGTGTGTATGTGTGTGTGTTTGTGTGTATGTGTGTGTGTTTGTGTGTATGTGTGTGTGTTTGTGCGTATGTGTGTGTGTTTGTGTGTATGTGTGTGTGTTTGTGTGTATGTGTGTTTGTGTGTATGTGAGTGTGTTTGTGTGTGTGTTTGTGTGTGTGTGTGTGTTTGTGTGTATGTGTGTATGTGTGTTTGTGTGTATGTGTGTGTGTTTGTGTGTATGTGTGTGTGTTTGTGTGTATGTGTGTGTGTTTGTGAGTATGTGTGTGTGTTTGTGTGTATGTGTGTGTGTTTGTGTGTATGTGTGTATGTGTGTGTATGTGTGTGTGTAAGTGTGTGTGTTTGTGTGTATGTGTGTGTGTTTGTGTGTTTGTGTGTATGTGTGTGTGTATGTGTGTGTGTTTGTGTGTATGTGTGTGTGTTTGTGTGTATGTGTGTTTGTGTGTATGTGTGTGTGTTTGTGTGTATGTGTGTGTGTTTGTGTGTTTGTGTGTATGTGTGTGTGTTTGTGTGTATGTGTGTGTGTTTGTGTGTAGGTGTGTGTGTTTGTGAGTATGTGTGTGTGTTTGTGTGTATGTGTGTGTGTTTGTGTGTATGTGTGTGTGTTTGTGTGTATGTGTGTATGTGTGTGTGTATGTGTGTGTGTTTGTGTGTATGTGTGTGTGTTTGTGTGTATGTGTGTTTGTGTGTATGTGTGTGTTTGTGTGTGTGTTTGTGTGTATGTGTGTGTGTTTGTGTGTATGTGTGTGTGTTTGTGTGTATGTGTGTGTGTTTGTGTGTGTGTTTGTGTGTATGTGTGTGTGTTTGTGTGTATGTGTGTGTGTTTGTGTGTATGTGTGTGTGTTTGTGTGTGTGTGTGTGTTTGTGTGTGTGTTTGTGTGTATGTGTGTGTGTTTGTGTGTATGTGTGTGTGTTTGTGTGTATGTGTGTGTGTTTGTGTGTATGTTTGTGTGTATGTGTGTGTGTTTGTGTGTATGTGTGTGTGTTTGTGAGGGAGAGAGAGAGTATGTGTGTGTGTTTATACACACACACATACACACACACACACATATATACATTTATACACACACACATACATACACACACACATATATACATTTATACACACACACATACATACACACACACATACATTTATACACACACACATATATACACACACACACATATATACAATAATACACACACACATATATACATTTATACACACACACATATATACATTTATACACACACACACACATATCTATAATAATACACACACACATACGTACTCACCACGTGGTAAACTGGAGGTAGAGCAGGACACGTACACCCCCCAACACGTCTGGATGGACACTGAGGCTTCAACACCCGACCTACCTAATTTATAGTATTATTAGTATTAGTATTATTATTATTGGTATCTAAGGTGGGTTATCTTTTTTTTTTTGTTACACTTGTTTAGTTTTTGTAGTTTTTATTAGGGTTGTATTTGTCGTAGGGGGTTCATGTAGGGTTCATTTTAAAGCCAATTAAATTTCCTACACGATGAATTAATTGGGAAGTTTCTAACTGGTCTATAAAGGGTTAAAAAATTGGTTTAAAATAGGTTCGAATCTAAGATATTTTTTTTGTTTCACTAGTTTATATTTTCGGATTTTTATTAGGGTTTTATTTGTCGTAGGGAGTTCATATAGGGTTCATTTTAAAGCCAAATAAATTCTCTATACAATGAATCTATCACCAAGGTTCTAACTTATCGGTAAGAGGTTCAAAAAAAGGTTTAAATTAGGTTCGAATCTAAGGTGTTTTTGTTGTTACACTAGTTTAGTTTTTGGGTTTTTTATTAGGGTTCTAATTGTTGTAAGGGGCTCATGAAGGGTTCATTTTAAAGCCAATTAAATTCCCTACATAATGAACCTATTGGTAAGGTTCTAACTTATCTCTAAGTGGTTTAAAAATGGGTTCATAATCAAGTCTAGAGATGTAAGACTCGCAAGTCAATTGGTCAAATGGAACGACTCCTTTCACTGACTCGGGACTCACGAGTTAAAGAGAGAGAGAGAGAGAGAGAGAGAGAGAGAGAGAGAGAGAGAGAGAGAGAGTGTGAGTGTTTGTGTGTGTGAAAGAGAGAGGTAGAGACAGAGTGTGTGAAAGAGAGTGTATGTGTGTGTGTGAGAGAGAGAGAGAGAGAGAGAGAGAGTGTGTATGTGTGTGAAAGAGAGAGAGGTAGAGACAGAGTGTGTGAAAGAGAGTGTATGTGTGAGAGAGAGAGAGAGAGAGAGAGAGAGAGAGAGAGAGAGAGAGAGTGTATGTGTGTGAGAGAGAGAGAGAGAGAGAGAGAGAGAGAGAGAGTTACAAGGAGTTACAAGGAAAAGAAGTACCCTAGGGGACCTTACGATCCATACAAAGAGGGTACCTGTGGGTTTAGTTGCGCAAGTAGGCGACCATCCTCGAATGTGTTATGTGAAACCATCAAGGAACACTCGCACAACGGCTTAAACACCTAGACGGTGATTTAAGGCTTTGTCTAATCTGGACTTGAACTGATCCACAGAGTTGCTGTTGACTACATCAGCAGGAAGCGCGTTCCAAGTACCGCAGATGCTGTATGTAAAGAACTTACCACACAGATCACGGTTGTATCGCTTCAGTTCAAGTTTGTAGCCATGATTCCTGGTTGTGCCCTCACTGAGTTGGAAAATGTCCCTGTAGTCTACATTGTCAAAGCCTCGTAGTATTTTAAACACTTCGATAAGCTGACCACGCAGTCTCCGGGTTTCCAAAGAGAACAGGTCGAGTTCTACCAACCGATCTTTATAGCTCTTGTGTCTAAGAGAGGGTATAAGTTTGGTTGCCCTGGCTTGCACTCGTTCCAATCTAGCGATATCCTTTCGGTAAGAAGGACTCCAAAACTGGACTGCATACTCCAGGTGCGGTCGGACAAGGGAATTGTACAGACAAAGTACTATCTCCTTGTTCCGGTATCCAAACTGTCGCTTTATGTACCCTAACATCCTTTGGGCTTTCTTCTCAGCCTCAATACACTGCTTTGAGAACTTGAGGTCGCTGGTGATAGTTACACCCAAGTCTTTCTCAGTATCAGTGCTTACGAGAGCATTGCCCTTAAGGTTATACTCTGTTCGGGGGTTTCTGTGGCCTATATGCATAACTTTGCATTTGTTCACGTTAAATGGCATTTGCCACGTGTCAGACCACTCCCCGATCTTCCTAAGATCTTCTTGTAAGCGGGTAGTATTTCCTTCTTTCGCGACATTCATACCAAGCTTAGTATCATCGGCGAATTTGGAAATCTTGGCAACCATGTCACCATCCACGTCATTAACATAGATGATAAACAGTAGTGGTCCCAGAACAGAACCTTGGGGAACACCGCTAGTAACGGGCACCCACTCTGAAGCCTGTCCATTCACTACCACCCGCTGCCGTCTGTCACTTAGCCAGTTCTCTATCCAATTTGCCACATTTCCGTCTATGCCCAGTGCACGCACTTTCCGAAGGAGACGGCGGTGTGGTACCTTATCAAAGGCTTTCTGAAAGTCTAAGTAGACAACATCGACCGCTTTATCCCGATCATGCTCACTGAAAACAAAATGGAAGAATTCCACCAGATTTGTGAGGCATGACCGGTGCTGCCGGAACCCATGCTGGGAACCCCTCAGTAGCAAATTTGATTCTAAGTGTGCTGTTATTTTGTCCACCATGATGCTCTCCATGAGTTTACAGACTATCGAGGTTAAACTGATGGGTCTGTAGTTTGACGGTTGGCTAGCATCTCCCTTCTTGAAGATAGGAGTCACCTCTGCCTCACGCCAGTCTCTAGGAACGCATCCAGTCTGGATTACCCTGTTGAAGACCATGCACAGGTGCCGTGATACTTCACCATGCACTTCTTTCAACACTCTAGGTAAGAA
>JAWQEG010005540.1:75000-85000 GCA_033782935.1 Petrolisthes cinctipes | reverse complement strand
GGTCGCCTCCCCAGGGTGAGTGAAGTCGCCGTCCGCCCGTCGAAGAGCCAACCAGTCTATTATTGAGTTGGTTGGGGCACGGGAGTAGTAGTGCGGGAGGTGCGGCTCGTCCGGTAGATCTTGTAGAAATTGGTCAAGTCTTGCTTTAAATTGGTCAAGGGTGACGTTGGTGAGGGCTCGTAAGTGTCGTGGTAGTGAGTTGAAGAGCGCTGGACCACGTATGGAAAAGGAATTGCTCTTCAGCGTCTTCACTCTTGTAAGGGCCCGAGGGTGAACTCTACCTATGTTGCAGAGTCGACCTAGTCGTTGGTGCTCGTGGAAGCGTAGGTCTATGTCATTGGAACATAGGCCCCGCATTGTCTTCCAGACATAGAGAATCAGGTATCGCTCTCTACGCCGCTCCAGAGAGTAGAGTTTGAGGGTATTGATTCGCCCCCAATAGTTTAGATCTTTTACAGTTGATATGCGGTAAGTAAATGATCTTTGTACTGATTCGAGGGCTTGGATATCCCCAGGTCTCCAAGGGGACCACAACTGGCAGCAATATTCCAACAAGGGGATAACCAGCGATTTGTACAAGGTCAACATCGGAAAGGGGTCTCTTGTCTTGAAGGTGCGGAGTATCCAACCCAGTTGACCACGTGCTTTTTTTACTATATTGGTAATGTGCAATGAAAATGTAGCGTCGTTTGAGAGGCAGACACCAAGGTCTCTGACATAGGGCTGGGTAGCAATGATGGAGCCATCAGGTGCTTCGTAGGAAGCATTTGGTATGTGGGTTGGTGTTGTTGAATATCTAAGATGGTCGAATTTGTTATTATTAAATTTCATGTTATTGATGTTGGCCCATTCATATATTTCCTCTAGATCATTTTGTAGGAGGACAGCATCTTCATTAGTATTAATAACTTTAGTGATTCGCGTGTCATCAGCGAAATACACGCACACAGGTTAAATATACGCACATGGTAGCTGTAAAACGCACATACACACAGAGAGATAGTGTTAAAATTGATTACACACACACAGAGACATATAGAGAAAAACACACACATACACATACACGCACACAGGTTAAATATACGCACATGGTAGCTGTAAAACGCACATACACACAGAGAGATAGTGTTAAAATTGATTACACACACACAGAGACATATAGAGAAAAACACACACATACACATACACGCACACAGGTTAAATATACGCACATGGTAGCTGTAAAACGCACATACACACAGAGAGATAGTGTTAAAATTGATTACACACACACAGAGACATATAGAGAAAAACACACACATACACATACACGCACACAGGTTAAATATACGCACATGGTAGCTGTAAAACGCACATACACACAGAGAGATAGTGTTAAAATTGATTACACACACACAGAGACATATAGAGAAAAACACACACATACACATACACGCACACAGGTTAAATATACGCACATGGTAGCTGTAAAACGCACATACACACAGAGAGATAGTGTTAAAATTGATTACACACACACAGAGACATATAGAGAAAAACACACACATACACATACACGCACACAGGTTAAATATACGCACATGGTAGCTGTAAAACGCACATACACACAGAGAGATAGTGTTAAAATTGATTACACACACACAGAGACATATAGAGAAAAACACACACATACACATACACGCACACAGGTTAAATATACGCACATGGTAGCTGTAAAACGCACATACACACAGAGAGATAGTGTTAAAATTGATTACACACACACAGAGACATATAGAGAAAAACACACACATACACATACACGCACACAGGTTAAATATACGCACATGGTAGCTGTAAAACGCACATACACACAGAGAGATAGTGTTAAAATTGATTACACACACACAGAGACATATAGAGAAAAACACACACATACACATACACGCACACAGGTTAAATATACGCACATGGTAGCTGTAAAACGCACATACACACAGAGAGATAGTGTTAAAATTGATTACACACACACAGAGACATATAGAGAAAAACACACACATACACATACACGCACACAGGTTAAATATACGCACATGGTAGCTGTAAAACGCACATACACACAGAGAGATAGTGTTAAAATTGATTACACACACACAGAGACATATAGAGAAAAACACACACATACACATACACGCACACAGGTTAAATATACGCACATGGTAGCTGTAAAACGCACATACACACAGAGAGATAGTGTTAAAATTGATTACACACACACAGAGACATATAGAGAAAAACACACACATACACATACACGCACACAGGTTAAATATACGCACATGGTAGCTGTAAAACGCACATACACACAGAGAGATAGTGTTAAAATTGATTACACACACACAGAGACATATAGAGAAAAACACACACATACACATACACGCACACAGGTTAAATATACGCACATGGTAGCTGTAAAACGCACATACACACAGAGAGATAGTGTTAAAATTGATTACACACACACAGAGACATATAGAGAAAAACACACACATACACATACACGCACACAGGTTAAATATACGCACATGGTAGCTGTAAAACGCACATACACACAGAGAGATAGTGTTAAAATTGATTACACACACACAGAGA
The DNA here is from genome assembly GCA_033782935.1 of Petrolisthes cinctipes. Lineage (NCBI taxonomy): Eukaryota > Metazoa > Arthropoda > Malacostraca > Decapoda > Porcellanidae > Petrolisthes > Petrolisthes cinctipes. The sequence goes on along the minus strand of JAWQEG010005540.1, from coordinate 82,369 downwards.
CATATAGAGAAAAACACACACATACACATACACGCACACAGGTTAAATATACGCACATGGTAGCTGTAAAACGCACATACACACAGAGAGATAGTGTTAAAATTGATTACACACACACAGAGACATATAGAGAAAAACACACACATACACATACACGCACACAGGTTAAATATACGCACATGGTAGCTGTAAAACGCACATACACACAGAGAGATAGTGTTAAAATTGATTACACACACACAGAGACATATAGAGAAAAACACACACATACACATACACGCACACAGGTTAAATATACGCACATGGTAGCTGTAAAACGCACATACACACAGAGAGATAGTGTTAAAATTGATTACACACACACAGAGACATATAGAGAAAAACACACACATACACATACACGCACACAGGTTAAATATACGCACATGGTAGCTGTAAAACGCACATACACACAGAGAGATAGTGTTAAAATTGATTACACACACACAGAGACATATAGAGAAAAACACACACATACACATACACGCACACAGGTTAAATATACGCACATGGTAGCTGTAAAACGCACATACACACAGAGAGATAGTGTTAAAATTGATTACACACACACAGAGACATATAGAGAAAAACACACACATACACATACACGCACACAGGTTAAATATACGCACATGGTAGCTGTAAAACGCACATACACACAGAGAGATAGTGTTAAAATTGATTACACACACACAGAGACATATAGAGAAAAACACACACATACACATACACGCACACAGGTTAAATATACGCACATGGTAGCTGTAAAACGCACATACACACAGAGAGATAGTGTTAAAATTGATTACACACACACAGAGACATATAGAGAAAAACACACACATACACATACACGCACACAGGTTAAATATACGCACATGGTAGCTGTAAAACGCACATACACACAGAGAGATAGTGTTAAAATTGATTACACACACACAGAGACATATAGAGAAAAACACACACATACACATACACGCACACAGGTTAAATATACGCACATGGTAGCTGTAAAACGCACATACACACAGAGAGATAGTGTTAAAATTGATTACACACACACAGAGACATATAGAGAAAAACACACACATACACATACACGCACACAGGTTAAATATACGCACATGGTAGCTGTAAAACGCACATACACACAGAGAGATAGTGTTAAAATTGATTACACACACACAGAGACATATAGAGAAAAACACACACATACACATACACGCACACAGGTTAAATATACGCACATGGTAGCTGTAAAACGCACATACACACAGAGAGATAGTGTTAAAATTGATTACACACACACAGAGACATATAGAGAAAAACACACACATACACATACACGCACACAGGTTAAATATACGCACATGGTAGCTGTAAAACGCACATACACACAGAGAGATAGTGTTAAAATTGATTACACACACACAGAGACATATAGAGAAAAACACACACATACACATACACGCACACAGGTTAAATATACGCACATGGTAGCTGTAAAACGCACATACACACAGAGAGATAGTGTTAAAATTGATTACACACACACAGAGACATATAGAGAAAAACACACACATACACATACACGCACACAGGTTAAATATACGCACATGGTAGCTGTAAAACGCACATACACACAGAGAGATAGTGTTAAAATTGATTACACACACACAGAGACATATAGAGAAAAACACACACATACACATACACGCACACAGGTTAAATATACGCACATGGTAGCTGTAAAACGCACATACACACAGAGAGATAGTGTTAAAATTGATTACACACACACAGAGACATATAGAGAAAAACACACACATACACATACACGCACACAGGTTAAATATACGCACATGGTAGCTGTAAAACGCACATACACACAGAGAGATAGTGTTAAAATTGATTACACACACACAGAGACATATAGAGAAAAACACACACATACACATACACGCACACAGGTTAAATATACGCACATGGTAGCTGTAAAACGCACATACACACAGAGAGATAGTGTTAAAATTGATTACACACACACAGAGACATATAGAGAAAAACACACACATACACATACACGCACACAGGTTAAATATACGCACATGGTAGCTGTAAAACGCACATACACACAGAGAGATAGTGTTAAAATTGATTACACACACACAGAGACATATAGAGAAAAACACACACATACACATACACGCACACAGGTTAAATATACGCACATGGTAGCTGTAAAACGCACATACACACAGAGAGATAGTGTTAAAATTGATTACACACACACAGAGACATATAGAGAAAAACACACACATACACATACACGCACACAGGTTAAATATACGCACATGGTAGCTGTAAAACGCACATACACACAGAGAGATAGTGTTAAAATTGATTACACACACACAGAGACATATAGAGAAAAACACACACATACACATACACGCACACAGGTTAAATATACGCACATGGTAGCTGTAAAACGCACATACACACAGAGAGATAGTGTTAAAATTGATTACACACACACAGAGACATATAGAGAAAAACACACACATACACATACACGCACACAGGTTAAATATACGCACATGGTAGCTGTAAAACGCACATACACACAGAGAGATAGTGTTAAAATTGATTACACACACACAGAGACATATAGAGAAAAACACACACATACACATACACGCACACAGGTTAAATATACGCACATGGTAGCTGTAAAACGCACATACACACAGAGAGATAGTGTTAAAATTGATTACACACACACAGAGACATATAGAGAAAAACACACACATACACATACACGCACACAGGTTAAATATACGCACATGGTAGCTGTAAAACGCACATACACACAGAGAGATAGTGTTAAAATTGATTACACACACACAGAGACATATAGAGAAAAACACACACATACACATACACGCACACAGGTTAAATATACGCACATGGTAGCTGTAAAACGCACATACACACAGAGAGATAGTGTTAAAATTGATTACACACACACAGAGACATATAGAGAAAAACACACACATACACATACACGCACACAGGTTAAATATACGCACATGGTAGCTGTAAAACGCACATACACACAGAGAGATAGTGTTAAAATTGATTACACACACACAGAGACATATAGAGAAAAACACACACATACACATACACGCACACAGGTTAAATATACGCACATGGTAGCTGTAAAACGCACATACACACAGAGAGATAGTGTTAAAATTGATTACACACACACAGAGACATATAGAGAAAAACACACACATACACATACACGCACACAGGTTAAATATACGCACATGGTAGCTGTAAAACGCACATACACACAGAGAGATAGTGTTAAAATTGATTACACACACACAGAGACATATAGAGAAAAACACACACATACACATACACGCACACAGGTTAAATATACGCACATGGTAGCTGTAAAACGCACATACACACAGAGAGATAGTGTTAAAATTGATTACACACACACAGAGACATATAGAGAAAAACACACACATACACATACACGCACACAGGTTAAATATACGCACATGGTAGCTGTAAAACGCACATACACACAGAGAGATAGTGTTAAAATTGATTACACACACACAGAGACATATAGAGAAAAACACACACATACACATACACGCACACAGGTTAAATATACGCACATGGTAGCTGTAAAACGCACATACACACAGAGAGATAGTGTTAAAATTGATTACACACACACAGAGACATATAGAGAAAAACACACACATACACATACACGCACACAGGTTAAATATACGCACATGGTAGCTGTAAAACGCACATACACACAGAGAGATAGTGTTAAAATTGATTACACACACACAGAGACATATAGAGAAAAACACACACATACACATACACGCACACAGGTTAAATATACGCACATGGTAGCTGTAAAACGCACATACACACAGAGAGATAGTGTTAAAATTGATTACACACACACAGAGACATATAGAGAAAAACACACACATACACATACACGCACACAGGTTAAATATACGCACATGGTAGCTGTAAAACGCACATACACACAGAGAGATAGTGTTAAAATTGATTACACACACACAGAGACATATAGAGAAAAACACACACATACACATACACGCACACAGGTTAAATATACGCACATGGTAGCTGTAAAACGCACATACACACAGAGAGATAGTGTTAAAATTGATTACACACACACAGAGACATATAGAGAAAAACACACACATACACATACACGCACACAGGTTAAATATACGCACATGGTAGCTGTAAAACGCACATACACACAGAGAGATAGTGTTAAAATTGATTACACACACACAGAGACATATAGAGAAAAACACACACATACACATACACGCACACAGGTTAAATATACGCACATGGTAGCTGTAAAACGCACATACACACAGAGAGATAGTGTTAAAATTGATTACACACACACAGAGACATATAGAGAAAAACACACACATACACATACACGCACACAGGTTAAATATACGCACATGGTAGCTGTAAAACGCACATACACACAGAGAGATAGTGTTAAAATTGATTACACACACACAGAGACATATAGAGAAAAACACACACATACACATACACGCACACAGGTTAAATATACGCACATGGTAGCTGTAAAACGCACATACACACAGAGAGATAGTGTTAAAATTGATTACACACACACAGAGACATATAGAGAAAAACACACACATACACATACACGCACACAGGTTAAATATACGCACATGGTAGCTGTAAAACGCACATACACACAGAGAGATAGTGTTAAAATTGATTACACACACACAGAGACATATAGAGAAAAACACACACATACACATACACGCACACAGGTTAAATATACGCACATGGTAGCTGTAAAACGCACATACACACAGAGAGATAGTGTTAAAATTGATTACACACACACAGAGACATATAGAGAAAAACACACACATACACATACACGCACACAGGTTAAATATACGCACATGGTAGCTGTAAAACGCACATACACACAGAGAGATAGTGTTAAAATTGATTACACACACACAGAGACATATAGAGAAAAACACACACATCCTGTGAAGAATCCTGTGAAGAAGTTGGAAGCAGTCAGCCCCGCTAGACGTGGTGCTGTGCTCCGGGGTCGCGATGGGTCGCCTCCCCAGGGTGAGTGAAGTCGCCGTCCGCCCGTCGAAGAGCCAACCAGTCTATTATTGAGTTGGTTGGGGCACGGGAGTAGTAGTGCGGGAGGTGCGGCTCGTCCGGTATATCTTGTAGAAATTGGTCAAGTCTTGCTTTAAATTGGTCAAGGGTGACGTTGGTGAGGGCTCGTAAGTGTCGTGGTAGTGAGTTGAAGAGCGCTGGACCACGTATGGAAAAGGAATTGCTCTTCAGCGTCTTCACTCTTGTAAGGGCCCGAGGGTGAACTCTACCTATGTTGCAGAGTCGACCTAGTCGTTGGTGCTCGTGGAAGCGTAGGTCTATGTCATTGGAACATAGGCCCCGCATTGTCTTCCAGACATAGAGAATCAGGTATCGCTCTCTACGCCGCTCCAGAGAGTAGAGTTTGAGGGTATTGATTCGCCCCCAATAGTTTAGATCTTTTACAGTTGATATGCGGTAAGTAAATGATCTTTGTACTGATTCGAGTGCTTGGATATCCCCAGGTCTCCAAGGGGACCACAACTGGCAGCAATATTCCAACAAGGGGATAACCAGCGATTTGTACAAGGTCAACATCGGAAAGGGGTCTCTTGTCTTGAAGGTGCGGAGTATCCAACCCAGTTGACCACGTGCTTTTTTTACTATATTGGTAATGTGCAATGAAAATGTAGCGTCGTTTGAGAGGCAGACACCAAGGTCTCTGACATAGGGCTGGGTAGCAATGATGGAGCCATCAGGTGCTTCGTAGGAAGCATTTGGTATTTGGGTTGGTGTTGTTGAATATCTAAGATGGTCGAATTTGTTATTATTAAATTTCATGTTATTGATGTTGGCCCATTCATATATTTCCTCTAGATCATTTTGTAGGAGGACAGCATCTTCATTAGTATTAATAACTTTAGTGATTCGCGTGTCATCAGCGAAAGAAGTGACAGTGGAGTTGGTGATGTTTGAGTCTATGTCGTGGATGTGGACAAGAAACAGTAGTGGTCCCAGGACAGAGCCTTGAGGAACACCACTCACAACAGACGATACAGACGACATGGCTCCACTGACAGCGACAAATTGGGTTCTGTTGGTTAAAAATGCAGATACCCAAAGACCCAGTTGACCGGAGATTCCCAAGTTGCGCAGCTTATGGAGCAGAACCCCGTGGTCAACCTTGTCAAAAGCCTTTGAAAAGTCAAGGTACAATACATCAATCATAGTATTGAGTTCAAGGGAAGTGATGAGCCGATCGTGATGTGCAAGAAGTTGAGATAGACACGATCGACCTCTCCTGAAACCATGTTGTCCATCATTCATTTTGTTTGAGTCTTCGAGATATGTAGTGATTTTCTTGGTAATTATTTTTTCAAGTACTTTGATGATGTGCGAGGTGAGAGCTATGGGCCTATAGTTCTTTGCCTCACCTCGCGAACCCCCTTTAAAAACTGGGGTGATTTTCGCCGATCTGAGGAGTTGTGGCACGATACCGGTTGCAAGTGAGTTTTGGTAAAATATGAGGAGTGGCTTTGCCACCATACCCGCACATCTTTTGAGAAAGATTGCTGGTATATGGTCAGGGCCGGCCGCTGAGTTGTTGCTTAGAGTTTTAATGGCGTCAATTATGTCAGTGGTGTTAATGGTGATGTTGCGAAGTTGTTGGTCTTGGTTAGCATGGTCTGTAGACATGAAGAAATCTACTGGGCAATTGATAGTTTTTTCTTGAAGTGGTATGCTAAAAACTGTTTCATATTGTTTTCTTATTATATCACTTATTTCTTGGGGGTCAGTTATTGTCTTATCACCTTCCTTGAGAGGACCAACAGGGGTCTTTATTTTTGATTTCTTAAAGGCGTATGTATAGAAATATTTTGGGTTTTCTTTGATACTTTTCACAGCCATTGCTTCTTTGTGAGCAAGCTCGCATGTGGTGGAGTCTACCAGGGCTGCATTTATGCTTGAAATTTGCTCGGTTAATTGTTCAAATCTGTCGTTGTTAGTAGTTGTGTTCAATTTCTTTCTTAATTTCCCTCTTTTTCTCATGAGAAGCCTTCTGTCTTTTGGTATTATTGAAGACTTAGTATTTCTGCTTGACCTCGGTGGTACA
>JAWQEG010005540.1:52500-65000 GCA_033782935.1 Petrolisthes cinctipes | reverse complement strand
CTCATGTATTCTGGCTTGCCGTACTTCAACGCTTGATGCACCATTGTACACTGTTTGTACACAATTCTTGCCTTAACAGGCAACCAATGCAGTTCGATTAACACAGGGGTTATCCGCTCTCTCAATGATTGTCCTTTAATCAATCTAGCGGCTCTGTTCATGATTAATTGAAGTTTTTTCAACATATAATTTGGAAGACCATAGTATAAAGAATTACAGTAATCTAGTTTACTTATTACATGATTTTGAATGAGCTTTTGTATGTTATCCTCATCAAGGTACTTTTTTACAAACGCTATGTTCCTCAAGTGATAACCTGCCAATTTCACTGTTTGGTTAATCTGTTCCTTCATTGTCAACTCACTATCCAATAGTACTCCGAGATTTTTCACACATTTGCTGACTGCAAGTTCAGTGTCATTTACACGCAAATTTCGTATGTGTAGTCTATCAAAGTCAATCTGTCGACCAACAAATAGGCACTCAGTCTTATTCTCATTCAATTTTAGTTGCCGAATGTCCATCCACTGCCTGATATCAGTCATCATGGTACTCAACTGTGTTTCAGTGTCTTGTATATTGGTAAGCGACATGTAGAATTGTGTGTCGTCAGCAAATAGTTTAAACTTCACTCCATACTTCTCCAGTACACTAGACAAATCAGCGGTGTAAATACAGAAAAGTATTGGCCCAAGCACGCTCCCTTGTGGAACTCCCCTCGTTAAAGGTTTCACATCTGAGAAACAATCCCCTATTTGTACATGGTATGTTCTGCCTTCAAGATAACTCTTAAGGTATGAAAGAGCAGCACCCTCAATACCAAAATTTTCGCAAACCAGCAGCAGTATACTGTGCACTACAGTGTCAAAGGCAGCGCTTAAGTCCAGCAGTAACAACACTCCACACTTACCCTCATCTAAGAGGCCACGCATATCACTCACTACCGAACACAGTGCAGTCTCAGTAGAATATAAGCGACGATACGCAGACTGACCATCAGGAATGACACCAACGGTATTCAAGTGATCGACCAGTTGCAACAGAAGTACACTTTCTAGTATTTTTGATTGAAATGTTAGATTTGACACTGGACGAAAAGAACTGAGGCTTTGGGGATCAAGTTTTCCTTTGATTATTGGTTTTACAATCGCTTTTTTCTCGGAACTTGGAAAAATACCATCTAGTATGCTTCTATTCACCATTTTCGTAATAATAGTTACAATCTGTTCAAAGTTTTCACTGCTGGTAAGTAAGTTAAGTGGCATAGGATCACTCGCACAGTAAGTCAGATTTGATCGTTTAATAACATCCCTAACTGTCGATACACTGACAGCATGAAATGTCGACAACTTCACCTCTGTAACTTGCATATTTCTCATAAGCCTCTCAGAGTCATCACTGTTAAAGGATAATAGTATCCTACTGATCTTAGCATCAAAGAAAGTAAGAAATTCACTCGCTAGTTCACTGTCTGTATATCCTTCAGGTAATTTGTTTCGCTTCCTACTTCCAGTTAAATTATCTAATACCTTATATAGTTTATTAATATTCGACCCAGCTAAAGTTGTTTTTTCCTTATAAAACTCACGTTTTCTGCGTTCTATGAGTCTTTTTTCAAAATTTCGAGCCTGATTGTATTCTCTCCTTGAGTCATCCGTCTTGCACCTCCGCCATAATTTTTCTTTCTTTTTCTTTTCTTTTTTAGCTTTCAGAATTTCATCATTGAACCACGGTGACTCATCTTTTATAACAACATCTTTTGTTTTGACCGGGCACATCTTCTCGTATTCCACTCCCGTGATAGTATTATATAAGTCATACAAGCACTCATGACAATCCTCCTTAAATGCCGACCAATGACTACACACATTATTATATTGTGCCGCTATATTATTACTGATAGTGTCGATAAGAGCATTAGGGTCTAATTTACTCTTCAAACGAAAGCTAATCTTCTTTCTTTGTCTTCTACTAATTTCCAGGGTTAGTTTAAAAGTAATAAGTTTATGAACTGGTGAAATGGAACACACGTCATCTACATAAAGGTCATGAATGATGTCACATGTTGTATCAGCAAAGACCAGGTCGATTATGTGGCCACCAACTGATGTAGGCTTGTCAATATTATTGCCGAGACTAAATGTGGCCATTGTATCAATAAACAGTGAAACATATCGAGCCCCAGGATCATCCAACCATAGGTTAAAATCACCACAGATAATAACGGTTGCACTCACCATGTCAATTGTTTCTAAATGCAGTCTAAATTCATTAATGAACATACTAGCACTTGAGCTTGGGGATCTGAATACTACTAAAATTACCACCTTATTCCCATTTGTTTCGCACTCAACTTGTAGTAGTTCAAAGCTATTAAACGCACACGTTCTGCATTTCCTACTCTTTTTAATTGAATTGGCAAGAAACAGGCCCACGCCTCCCCCACGACCCACACGTCTAGGATTATGCAAGAAAGTATGAGTAACAGGTGTCATCTCTACAGTAACAGCCGAGTCAAAGTCCGTCAACCAGGTTTCAGTGATGGCAAATATGTCTAAACATTCGTTATTAATAATGTCCCGAATTTCAAAGGTTTTATTTCTAGCAGATTGTACATTTAATAGTCCACACTTAACACTCTGAACGTTAGAAGCCATGATCAGTGTTATTTCTTATTCTCTGCAGTTCAGCAGCAAAAAATGGACAATTAGTACTACTCACACTATGGTCGTTTTGCCGCTTGGCCTTTACACAATTAATACATTTTCTGATTGTTTCATGACAGTTATATCCTTCATGGTTACCTGCACACTTATAGCAGACTGGATTATCACCCCTAGTCATAGCAGAACACTTATCCTTCTTATGTCCATATTTTAAACAGTAATAACACATCAAAGCGTGATACCTGTCACGGACATCATAGACACCCCACTGTAACTTTAATTTATCATGATGATTATGAATAATGGCACGAACCTCTGGGTCACATTTCAAAATATAGTGAACAGTCTCTCCCGCTGCTGGCTTGCTAAACACAATACTTATCTTATCCTTGATATTATCAATCGTCTGAAGATATTCATTCCTCTCAATTAATAAATCAACTAATTTTGATTTCTCTTCTTCTTTGTGTACGTTGCATATCATTATTTTCGGCAAGAGGCGTTTGACTTGCGTGACATTCACATTCTCTACATGCTTCAGTTTTTCCGAAGCATTATCTCTCACCGTTTCAGTTTCAAAGTTCATTATAATATTGCCACCGGTAGTAAATTTCGAATCCTGGACCTGCACGTCTGAGAGAGCCTCACGTACCTGATTTTTCTTATCAGTGGCACTACCGTTATCGCTCGCCTTAACAACAAGTAAATTCTTGTTATTGTTCTTATTTTTCTTCTTATTTCCACGCGACACAACTTCAGACCACAAATTCTCTTGCTCCTCTCCACCCCCACACCCCCCTAGTGCCGACGCTGTACCGGCCTCTACCGCCGCACTGACTGAGGCAACAACACTTGCTTCGAAATCTTTCGGTAAAGATACATTTTTCATCAACAGATCCTTTATTTCCTTCATTTCACGCTGCAATTCTTTCATTTCATCACTCAGATTTCTATTACCCTTAATTTCAACTGCACAATAGTTACACACCCAATTTATTTTATCAGGATCGCTCTTAATCCCACCCAAATTCGCGCAAGTTGAGTGAGCTCCATGTTCACACTTTATGCACGTCAGCCATTTTACTTTCTGATCCTTCTCCAATTGGCACACCACACAATATTCAATATCCGGATTGGGTATCTTGGCCATAGCGCTTAATAAATGTACAAAACATATGCACCACAACACCGGTAAACACGCGGTTACACAAGCCAAACTAGGAGCACAAGTTCGACACGTCCGTTCGTCACCACTGACACACACACACACCACCACTCACACCACCACCACTCACACCAACACACACACACACATACATACATACATACATACACACATACATACATACACACATACATACAGAGAGAGATGTATGTATGTATGTATGTGTGTATGTATGTATATATGTATGTATGTATGTGTGTATATGTATGTATGTATGTATATATATGTATGTGTGTATGAGAGATATTATGTAGTAAATATATATATATAAATAAATATTTCCAATTCAACCGCCATTTTCTCAGTAACTATAGGTATTAGAAAGATGGTGTTTGTACCATTGGAAAGAGCATAAAATTATCCTTAAGTGTATGTTAATAATAAAGTTAAATATTTTTTATTTTAAGCGTAAAGAAAGAATTAAAACAAAATAATTGCATATTTTAAATAGTCTTTACAAACTTTTTAAATTTCAACCACCATTTTATCAGGAACTTTTAGTTGTAGAAAGATGGCGTTTATACCATTGGAAAGAACATAAAATTATCCTTAAGTACATTTTAATAATAAAGTTAAATATATTTTATTTTAAACGTAATGAAAGAATTAAAACAAAGTAATTGCATATTTTAAATAATCTTTTCAAACTTTTTCCATTTTAACCGCAATTCTCTCAAAAACTATGGGTCTTAGAGAGATGACGTTTATACCATTAGAAAGAGTATAAAATTATTCATAAGAACATATCAACAATATTGTTAAATATTCTTTATTTTAAGCGTAATGGAAGAATTAAGTCAAAGTTAGTGCATATCTGAACTCAAAAACTATGAGTCTTAGAGAGATGACGTTTGTACCATTGGAAAGAATATAAAATTTACCTTAAGAAAATAATAATAATAAATTTATATATATTTTATTATAAGTGTAGTGATAGAATTTATACTACTACTACTACTACTACTACTACTACTACTACTACTACTACTACTACTACTACTACTACTACTACTACTACTACTACTACTACTACTACTACTACTACTACTACTACTACTACTACTACTACTACCACCACCAATACTACTACTACTACTACTACTACTACTACTACTACTACTACTACTACTACTACTACTACTACTACTACTACTACTACTACTACTACTACTACTACCACCACTGCTACTACTACTACTACCACTACCACTACCACTACCACTACTACTACTACTACTACTACTACTACTACTACTACCACCACTACTACCACCACTACTACCACCACTACTACCACCACTACCACCACTACTACTACTACTACTACCACTACTACTACTTTAAATAAATAAATCCACATTATTATTACTACTACTACAACTACTACTACTACTACTATTACCACTACTACCACTACAACTACTACTACTACTACTACTACTACTACTACTACTACTACTACTACTATTACTATTACTATTACTATTATTATTATTATTATTATTATTATTATTATTATTATTATTATTATTATTATTATTATTACTATTACTATTACTATTACTATTACTATTACTATTACTATTACTATTACTATTACTATTATTATTATTATTATTATTATTATTATTATTATTATTATTATTATTATTATTATTATTATTATTATTACTATTACTATTACTATTACTATTACTATTACTATTACTATTACTATTACTATTACTATTACTATTACTATTACTATTACTATTACTATTACTATTACTATTATTATTATTATTATTATTATTATTATTATTGCTTTTGTTATTATTATTATTATTATTATTGTTATTATTATTATTATCATTATTATTATTATTATTATTATTATTATTATTATTATTATTATTATTATTATTATTATTATTATTGTTTTTGTTATTATTACTATCTAAATGTTATCTGAATGAGAGAGAGAGAGAGAGAGAGAGAGAGAGAGAGAGAGAGAGAGAGAGAGAGAGAGAGAGAGAGAGAGAGTATGCATTGTATGTGTATGAGAGAGAGAGAGAGAGAGAGAGAGAGAGAGTGTATTATTGTATTATAATACTTACACACATATATACTTACACACTTATTTACACACATACATACTTACACACATACATACTTACACACACATATATACTTACATACTTACACACTTACACACTTACACATGTTGTTACTCTGTCATGAGAGAGAGAGAGAGAGAGAGAGAGAGAGAGAGAGTATGCATTGTATATGTGTGTGTGAGAGAGAGAGAGAGAGAGAGAGAGAGAGAGAGAGTGTGTGTGTGTGTGTGTGTTAGAGAGAGAGAGAGAGAGAGAGAGAGAGAGAGAGAGAGAGAGTGTGTGTGTGTGTTAGAGAGAGAGAGAGAGTATGCATTGTATGTGTGTGTGAGAGAGAGAGAGAGAGAGAGAGAGAGAGTGTGTGTGTGTTAGAGAGAGAGAGAGAGAGAGAGTGTATGTGCATAGTGTAAGAAAGACATTAGATTCGAATCAAATTTGAACCCTTTTTTGAACCTTTTATAGATAATATATATAGAGATACCGATTAAACCCTTATCTAGATAATTTAATTGGCTTTAAAATGAACCCTATATGAACTCCCTACGACAAATAAAACCCTAATAAAAAACCCGAAAACTAAACTAGTGTAACAAAAAAAAAACTTAGATTCGAATCAATTTTGAACCCTTTTTTGAACCTTTTATAGATAAGATAGAGAGATACTGATTAAACCTCTTTTTAGATAATTTAATTAGCTTTAATATGAACCCTATATGAACTCTCTACAATAAATAAAACCCTCTTAAAAAAAACAAAAACTAAACTAGTGTAAAAAAAGGTCTCGAACCTATTTCACAGACCCGATGATTAAATTCCTTTTTTGAACATCTTAAAGATAAGATAAAACCTTCCCGATGGGTTCTTTGTGTAGAGAATTTAATTGGCTTTAAAATTAATCCTACATCAATACTCTAGAATAAATAAAACTTTAATAAAAAACCCAAAAACTAACAAGGTGTAAGAAATTGTTTCATATCCACATCACGAACTCGATTATTAAACCCCATATTTGAACCTCTTAGAGATAAGATAAAACCTTTACGATGAGTTTATTGAGTAGGGAATCTACGTGGCTTTAAAATGAACCCTACATGAACCCCCTACAACAAATAAAACCCTAATAAAAACTACAAAAACTAAACTAGTGTAACAAAAAATAAGATTCAAACCAAAATTGAACCCATTTTTGAACTTTTTAGAGATAAGATAGAACCTTTCCCATAGATTTATTGGGTAGAGAATCTAATTGGCTTTAAAAAGAACCCTACATGAACCCACTACGACAAATAAAACCCTAATAAAAACCACAAAAACTAAACAAGTGTAACAAAAAAATTAACCACCATAGATACTAATACTAATAATATAAATTAAATAGCTCGGGTGTTGAAGCTATTTTTTTTTTTTTTTTTTTTTTTATAGTGATGGGCGATTCCTGAAAATTTGATTCGATACGATACCAAGTACTTTTTGACCTTGGTATCGGTAGTATCGATACCAAGTATTTGTAGACCGGTATAGTTTTTTTTGAGTACTTTGTTAAACTGAATGGAAAAGTAAAAATGAATTAAAAATATTAAATTTTCACATTGTGTAAATAATTATTATTTTTATCAATTAAGGTTTTATCAGTTTTTAGGAAAAAAAAATTCTATCTCTAACTTTCTCTCTCTCTCTATCTCTAATTCTATCTCTAACTTTCTCTCTCTCTATCTCTAATTCTATCTCTAACTTTCTCTCTCTCTATCTCTAATTCTATCTCTAACTTTCTCTCTCTCTATCTCTAATTCTATCTCTAACTTTCTCTCTAATTCTATCTCTCACTTTCTCTCTCTATCTCTAATTCTATCTCTAACTTTATCTCTCTATCTCTAATTCTATCTCTCACTTTCTCTCTCTCTATCTCTAATTCTATCTCTAACTTTCTCTCTCTCTATCTCTAATTCTATCTCTCACTTTCTCTCTCTCTATCTCTAATTCTATCTCTCACTTCCTCTCTCTCACTTCCTTTCTCTCTATCTCTAATTCTATCTCTAACTTTCTCTCTCTCTCTCTAATTCTATCTCTCACTTTCTCTCTCTATCTCTAATTTTATCTCTCACTTTCTCTCTCTCTAATTCTATCTCTCACTCTCTCTCTATCTCTAACTCTATCTCACTTTCTCTCTCTATCTCTAATTCTATCTCTAACTTTCTCTCTCTATCTCTAATTCTATCTCTCACTTTCTCTCTCTCTATCTCTAATTCTATCTCTCACTTTCTCTCTCTCTATCTCTAATTCTATCTCTCACTTTCTCTCTCTATCTCTAATTCTATCTCTCACTTTATCTCTCTCTATCTCTAATTCTATCTCTCACTTTCTCTCTATCTCTAATTCTATCTCTAACTTTCTCTCTCTCTATCTCTAATTCTATCTCTCACTTTCTCTCTCTCTATCTCTAATTATATCTCTAACTTTCTCTCTATCTCTAATTTTTATCACTAACTTTCTCTCTATCTCTAATTCTATCTCTCACTTTCTCTCTCTCTCTAATTCTATTTCTAACTTTCTCTCTCTCTATCTCTAATTCTATCTAACTTTCTCTCTCTCTCTATCTCTAATTCTATCTCTCACTTTCTCTCTATCTCTAATTCTATCTCTCACTTAGTAGTGTGTGTGTGTGTGTGTGTGTGTGTGTGTGTTATTGTTTTAAGTAGTGTGTGTGTGTGTGTGTGTGTTATTGTTTTAAGTAGTGTGTGTGTGTGTGTTATTGTTTTAAGTAGTGTGTGTGTGTGTGTGTGTGTGTGTGTGTTATTGTTTTAAGTAGTGTGTGTGTGTGTGTGTGTGTGTGTGTGTGTTAGTGTTTTAAGTAGTGTGTGTGTGTGTGTGTGTGTGTGTGTGTTATTGTTTTAAGTAGTGTGTGTGTGTGTGTGTGTGTGTGTGTGTGTGTGTGTGTTATTGTTTTAAGTAGTGTGTGTGTGTGTGTGTGTGTGTGTGTGTGTGTGTGTGTTATTGTTTTAAGTAGTGTGTGTGTGTGTGTGTGTGTGTGTGTGTGTGTGTGTGTTATTGTTTTAAGTAGTGTGTGTGTGTGTGTGTGTGTGTGTGTGTTATTGTTTTAAGTAGTGTGTGTGTGTGTGTGTGTGTGTGTGTTATTGTTTTAAGTAGTGTGTGTGTGTGTGTGTGTGTGTGTGTGTTATTGTTTTAAGTAGTGTGTGTGTGTGTGTGTGTGTGTGTTATTGTTTTAAGTAGTGTGTGTGTGTGTGTGTGTGTGTGTGTGTGTTATTGTTTTAAGTAGTGTGTGTGTGTGTGTGTGTGTGTTATTGTTTTAAGTAGTGTGTGTGTGTGTGTGTGTGTGTGTTATTGTTTTAAGTAGTGTGTGTGTGTGTGTGTGTGTGTGTTATTGTTTTAAGTAGTGTGTGTGTGTGTGTGTGTGTTATTGTTTTAAGTAGTGTGTGTGTGTGTGTTTGTTATTGTTTTAAGTAGTGTGTGTGTGTGTGTGTGTGTTATTGTTTTAAGTAGTGTGTGTGTGTGTGTTTGTTATTGTTTTAAGTAGTGTGTGTGTGTTATTGTTTTAAGTAGTGTGTGTGTGTGTGTGTGTGTGTGTGTGTTATTGTTTTAAGTAGTGTGTGTGTGTGTGTGTGTTATTGTTTTAAGTAGTGTGTGTGTGTGTGTGTGTGTGTGTTATTGTTTTAAGTAGTGTGTGTGTGTGTGTGTGTGTGTTATTGTTTTAAGTAGTGTGAGTGTGTGTGTGTGTGTTATTGTTTTAAGTAGTGTGAGTGTGTGTGTGTGTGTGTGTGCTTCTACCAGTGCTTCTACCAGTGCTTCGTGCACCAGTGTGCTATTGACCTTTGGGTCACGTGACCACGAGTCGGTGACAGAGCTGAGGTCACGGGTCGTTAATCTATACCACTGCTTGTCACGTTTATTGTGCGTATTTATATGAATTCGGCGACAGTGAAATCCTCACCATGGCAGTATTTAAAAAGACACCTCTAGCTACGGCTCAAATTGACAAGGTTTATTATTGTATAGAATGTAATGAGCCGGAAAGGGAAAATGAAAAATGCAAATGGTTAACATGTGTGAAATGCAAAAAACGAGGTCATACTGTGTGTGTTAGAATGAGTGGTTTGAAAGCTAAACCTGAGGATATTAACTGGCTTTGTGACATCTGTGCTGATATCATTAGGAGAGGTGTGAAGGAAAGTACATGTGAGCAAGATGAAATTCAGGCCCTTAAATTAGAGGTACATGAAATAAAGCAGATGTTACAAAAAATGATGCCGAATAACTTTGAGGCCGGAGTTAAAGCTAGTGTTGTTGACGCGGTAAAGACTGTCGTCTCAGCAAGTGCTGACGAGGTATCATGGGTTGATGTTGTCTCTAGGGGCATGAAGAAGAAAGTCAAGCAACAACAGAAGAATCTCTTGATTATAAAATCTGATAATGGGAATGCAACTGATAAGAAAGATGAAGTGGGCCAAGCTTTGGATGATATACAAATTGTTGATTCTAAATTCACTAACAAAGGACACATAGTAGTTAATTTTGACACTGAGAATGAAAGGAAAAAGGCTGAGGATAAACTTCAAGGGGTGACGGATCTGCACTTATCTCATGGAAAAAAGCTACAACCCAAAATCACAGTTTGTAATGTAGGGGTAGAAGAAACCAGTGAGACCTTGGTTGATCACATTATTGATAGGAATGAGTACTTAAAGTCAGTTGATGGGGTATCTGACAAAATGAGTGTCATTTTCACTAAACCAGCTGCTGGTGGTACGACTCATTACATCTTGAAGTGTGACCCTCAAATACGTGATCTTATACATAGAAATGGGGATAAGCTTAATTTGAAATGGGGAAGACATAACGTATATGACAGATATCATGCGTTGATGTGCGTGTATTGCCTAAGATTTGGTCACAAGAAGGACAAGTGTTTCTCCAAAATAAATAATGAGCCTCCGAAGTGTTACAAGTGTGCTGGCGGACATGAGGGCTATACGTGTCAAGTCACAGAGAGGTCGTGTTCGCATTGTCATGATGCGAAACGACAGAGTAATCATAGTGTGAGCAGTATTGACTGTCCGATTTTTGCTGCTGAACTTGTGAGGATCAAAGATATTACTGACCATGGCTACTAGTGTTATTGGGGTAAATTGTGGACTTCTGAATGTACAATCTGTTAGAAACAAAACGTTGGAAATTCGTGATACTATTAATGAGAAAAAATTGGATTTATATGCTGTCACTGAGACTTGGCTTTCGAACTATGACAGTGCTGTGATTGAAGAAATGACCCCGGTGACACATTCATTCATAAATAATCCTAGGAATGAAGGTCGAGGAGGAGGGGTGGGTTTGTTTATTACAAATTCAATAAGTAAGGTAGTAAAGTGCAGTTCGAATGTATATGAAACCTTCGAACATCTAAAAATTAACTGTGAAATAGGTGGAAATAGAATGACAATCATAACGGTTTATAGACCGCCTAGTACTAATTCTGGTACTTTCATTAATGAATTTAGACTATTTCTTGAAACTATTGATATGGTGAGCGCAAACATTATTATTTTAGGTGATTTTAACCTGTGGCTTGATGACTTAGAAGCTCGTTATGTCTCTCATTTTGTTGACACCATAGCATCATTTAACCTAGTGAATAATGTAGATAAACCGACATCTGCTGGTGGGCATTTAATTGACCTGGTATTAACTAATGAATCCAGTGATCTTGTTTGTAATATTAACGTGGAGGATGTATGTTCCCTCTCTCCGGTACATAAACTTGTAACATTTGAACTGGCCCTTGCTTTAAATAGGAAACAAAAGAAGAACATTTGCTTGCGATCTAGGAGATATTTAAACAGCGACACATTAATATCGTCTATCTATGATAAAATGGCAAGAAAATCTGATGATTTGTGCAACCATCAATTACTATATAAAGACTGTCCTGAATGTGTATATGACTTGTATAACATAATAACTAGAAAAGAATATGATAGTATGTGTCCAATAATCACGAAGGAAATAATAGTAAAAGATGACTCTCCATGGTTTAATGATGAAATAATGAAAGCTAAAAAAGAAAAGAAAAAGAAGGAAAGGTTATGGCGTAGAAATCAGACTGAGCAACGGAAACAGGAATACAATCAAGCGCGTAACTATGAGAAAAGACTTATTACTAAGAGAAAACGTGATTATTATAGAGACAAATCTTTACAAGCGGGCAGAGATATTAGTAAACTTTATAACGTATTAGATAATTTAACAGGCAATAGGAAAAAGTGTAAATTACCCGAGGGTTACTCCAACGCTGATCTAGCGGGTGAATTTTTGGACTTTTTTGACAATAAAATTAACAGAATTATCTCTACCTTTAATGGTGAAACAGTTGTTGGTCGGGCAGGAAATGATCAAATGCCTAGTACACATTTACATACATTTGAAGTCGTTAGTGAGGAGGTAGTTGGTGATGTTATTAAGAAGACAAAGTTTACACATTGTGCTAATGATCCTATGCCCATGAGC
>JAWQEG010005540.1:25000-42500 GCA_033782935.1 Petrolisthes cinctipes | reverse complement strand
TGGTAACTTACTTGTATGTAATTCTTGTAGTTGTAGTGTAGTAGTTGTTGTTGTTGTTGTTTTAGGTAACGTGGAAGACGGGGTGCTTTCTTAGGTGATTGACTTCACAGTTTCTTAAGGCTTAATTTATTAATATGTTCTTATATCTATACAGAGAGTTATATTGATGTGCCTTGTCTTGTCTTATATGGTATTATGTCTCTCTCTATGGAGACAGTTTATAGCCCTTAGGGAGTCAGTGTGGTATCCTAACTCCTAGTGTACCTCCTCTGCTTATATACATTTCAAACTCTATAGTTTACAGAATGGCTAGAGTGTGACTGTGTTGCCTGTGAATGGTCAGTTTGATTCTGTACCTACTTCTCTCTTCTCGTGTGAAAGGGAAAGTGGGCCACCCCTTTCCTATCTCTCTCTCTCTCTTACTCTCTTTTACTCTCTTTCCTACCTCTCCTTCGAAGGGGAGGTAGGAAGGGTTAATGTCTTTTCGTATGACCTGACGCCGCACCTGTGTGTGTGTGTTTGTGCCCAACCTGCCCAGGTGGCCTGTTTCTGATTTGTAAACAGATTAGAAGTAGTGACCCTTTTCCATTTGGTTTTATGGTGTGTACGGTACGGTACGTACATTGCTCAGTCCGCTACCCTCGACTGGCCTCCAGCGATTTCCTTTATGCTTTATTTAATAGAAGGCCAGTTCACAATGTTGGTAGGGCTAGATAACTAAGATATTAACAATGAATACATGTATAGTAACATAAAAATAGACATTAAGACATTGGCACACCATATGCTTAAAATTAACATTACCGGTAATACATGAATATAAATACATGAACATGAATACATTGTTACATAAAATTTCATCTTAATATTAATGTGTTTAGCTAGGTGCATGTTATTGTGTGTATATAATCTAACCTATGCTAAAAATTCACACATTAATGAGGGGGGAGCCGTGTTGCTATGTTGTAGCTGTGAAATAAATAACAGTCTTGTTCTTTTCAACACAAGATAATTCAGTATACTTCGATAGTTCTTTCTTATACAATACAAAAATAGTATTTTAGACTGTCTTATACAATACATAAATTTTATAGTACATGCCAGAAAGATAAGACATGGGATAATAAACATTGGTACCAAGTTTTATTTTGATCACTATGTGGAGGAATCAATTGATATAATAAGGATGATTGAATCCTATTCTCATTGAGTAACATAATAGTTTCATTTTTGTCTGATACCACTGATAATGAATTAGGAGATGTTAAACAATTCAACTTTAAATGAAATATGTTGAAAAGGTGGAAGAGATTGTGCTATGTTTTCTAGCAAATTATGTTTACTAGGCAAGGTACGATTCCCTTGGATCGTATTGCCTATGAGTCTGCTTCTTTATAGTTGCCTTGAACCAAACCATGTGTAGGGTGATTAGGGTAAATTAATGTTAATTGTGTTTTAGCAGGTAAGTATAGATAGTGGAAATTAAAATTGATGATGAAAGAGAGTTTGATTAGTAATAGATATGAATGTACATGCATATAGTGCTTGATTAGTAGTACTTATGATTCTAAGCAAGTGGAGATTTTGCATCCTTTGGAGACTTAAATGCAACTCAAATGCAAAGAAATATGCAAGACAAACATATATGAAGATATGCAACATGGCACTTGAAGTGTTGTGTGTCACTGATGACATCATCACTAAGTATAATACTTATTGGATGAAAATTGAATATTAAATGATTACTTCCATTTACATAGGGAATTGTAGAAGTGCGTAGCTTGTGAATAACATTTTACCTTTTATGGGAATAATAATGAGTATATAATCTTGTATTAAAATACTACGCATGACTGGATAATAATATTTCATGAAAGAAATAAGGAAGATGAGATTTCATCATTGATTGTACCATTGCATCTCGTAGCTATTGGAGTGGTAATAATATTGTGAGTTGATCTTATCTTACCCGCAGTAAATATTCTCTTAATAAGTGGTTGTAATTCCTCTCTAAGTTCCTCACCTGCTATCATTTTTCCGCAAACTCACAGAAATAAAATAGAAGCCTAAAAATATGATGTGATTATTTCATATATGTAGTTCATTTCCTTCGTTGCTCATATAAACTATCTAAATCGTATTTAATTTCTGTGCAATGATTTACACTCTAATACAGTATATACCTGTTACTCTATCTTACCTTGATTTGCAAAGGCTTGTCCTGCAACCTTTTATGTATGGGATAATGCTTGTATACCACTATACCTCTAAGCATTACCAAATAGTGCTCATGAAATTTCACTTAAAAATTATCTAAATCACGCTCTGGGCTGTGATGATGGCTCTAAGCCATTATATTTTTTTTTGTATAATAAGCTAGCAATATTACCTGAGTCGCTGAATCCATTCCTAGGGCGCCCAATAGTGCAAGGACACTATAGAATATAATGCACTTACATAGGTAAATTCAGTTGTGTGATACCTGTCAAACAAAACTAGTGTATCATTAAGTACCTTATCTGTAATTACTGCTCAATGGCAGAAATTTTGGTAATAATTCATATATCCAGTAAAGAGTAAGAAATAGTGATCATATCGTTCATCACCAATATTTTATTTATTTTCCTTTTCTTTTCAACTGTTTGATAAAATTGTAAACGAGAGCTCTCGGATTGTAAGACGTCATCTTTATCTGTGTTATGCACTTCGTCGGAGCCTGTAGCCGCCGCGAGTATGACATGAAAACCGTTATATAGGTTAATTTGGGCCACCTCTGTAAGAAGAAATATTATTTATCATTGGAAACCGATCGGAGTTTTTGTTTGTAATTGTTTATATTATTATCATCAATAGTAGGGATAATATTACGAGGAAGAGGACATTGTTGCTGTTGCAGAGATATTGATTGGTTTTATTTTGGATGTTAAGTTTTTGCGCGCATTTTACCAATTTTTTTTTCTGTTTACATAAACAATATCATCCGCCTGGTAAAATTATTCTTTAGTATAAGGTTAGCCTACTAAAGACATGACTGTGTGAAGTTCGATCGGGTACCCATTATGTCGGCGATTACGCATTTTTTTTTTTTTTTTTTTTTTTTTTTTTTTTCTATCAAGCCTATAATTTGTTTTGTTATGACGGCGATCACGCATTTTCCCTGCAAGCCGATAAATTGCTTTGTTCTGTCGGCGATCACGCATTTTCCTTGCAAGCCGATAATTGCTTTGTTATGTCGGCGATCACGCATTTTCCTTGCAAGCCGATAATTGCTTTGTTACGTCGGCGATCACGCATTTTTCTTGCAAGCCGATAAATTGCTTTGTTCATCCTGATGAAATTGTTGAAATGCAACTCACTGTCGTTCAGCATAGTTGTCCATGTTGTCATGGCTTCTTCGTGGCAATTGTTATATCATATGAAAGACGTATCCATACGCCATATAGTATTTCATGTGGAGTTTTTTCCTTTTATTTCCGTATTTTGTAGTGTTTATTGACCGTCATATCGATGCAGTCTTCCCATGTGGAGGGATTTTCATTGTTTCTGTGCCACGAAGTACTTCTAGTATTGTTACGGTGCTGCCGTTTTGTTAACCCATTAAATGCTGGGAGATATGGTAATACAAACGTTTGCTTAATGTCGTAGAAATCAGATACCTTTTATAATATCGACACATGTATATGGTCATATAAAGTTGGTTTTTATATATATGTGCACTTACCTTTGCGGTTTTTATCATAGTGTTGCCGCCACCAAATATTTAGAAAATGGTTAACCATTGGTAATACCTTATTTGCGTCCTGATTCGGAATTGTTAAGGAAAGTAGATCTATTCCTACTACGTTCCATGATTCGTCCAGGATTAGGGATTCCCGTCATGGAACAGGTCCAAATGTATGGCCTTTATTTGCATTGTCTGCTTCGCACTGAGCGATATATGTGTTTCATCATCTACCCTTAGTTTATGCTAATGGTGTATTGTATGGAGAGTGGTCAGGTACCTATCTCTATCATGATGTCCTGCTGCATTATGATATAAGGGTAATTAATACTGAGGGAATTATTATTTGTTGTATCACTATGTGATTGGTTTGTACGTCACGTTTCCTTAGTTTTCTGTAAATAATATCATCATGAAGGGAAAAGATATTTAAGTGACTGGGTAATTATGGTCCATTTATTTTCATCCTCAGTTTTTAATGAATATCTTATTACATTTATCATAGA
Source organism: Petrolisthes cinctipes (assembly GCA_033782935.1). Classification (NCBI taxonomy): domain Eukaryota; kingdom Metazoa; phylum Arthropoda; class Malacostraca; order Decapoda; family Porcellanidae; genus Petrolisthes; species Petrolisthes cinctipes. Next base: position 38,273 of record JAWQEG010005540.1, on the reverse strand, counting down.
ATCCATTTGCTAATGTTTATGAACCGCATTAAGGTCAAAGTCCATGGTTGTCCTCGGAACTAAAAGGACAAGATGATTGTTTAAGGGATCTACTACTTTATTTAATCGTACTGGAAGGTAGTTAATATCAATATGTGGGAGAAATTCCTGAATGGGTAGATATTATCTGGCTAATTTTCCGTTAGGGTTTGAGGTTATAGTAAGCCAAGGATCGTTCGATAATTCGCGAAAACTTGTAAAGGATAGCCTAATACGATGTTTCTAAAAGTACGAAGTGCCCATAAGATTGCTTAAGTGTCCTGTTTTGTTACAGAGTAACGAGTTCCCTGCGCATTTAATATTCTCTAAGCATTAGCACATACCTGATAGAGACCCATAGCTATCTCTTACATAAGTACAGCGCCTAAGCCTACTGAAGAAGCATCCGTACACGTGATATAAGTTAATGAATATTTGGGAATGCAAAAATTGGAGCTGACATTACTTAACCTTTAATAATTCAAAGCTCAGCTATTTCTCTGGCATCCATACAAAATCTGTATCTTTCTTGAGGGGATTATTTAGGGGTTTAGCTACTTGGGAAAAATTCTTTACAAAGATTCTCTAATAAGAACATCAACCCAAGAATGATTTTACGTTAGTAACATTTATTTGGAATAGGGAATACTTTCATTGCTCGTATTTTATCAGATTGTGTATGGAGCACCGTGGCGGTTAATGTATAACCTAAAATGATAATTTTCTGGTTAATAAAATGACACCTAGGCAGTTAAAGTTTGAGGCCTACCTAATGTAATCTCTGGATAAGCTTCTTTATTGTTACTTATTATGAATGTACTTCTATAGAAAAATAATCAAATCGTTGAGATTAGCGATGACTACGTTATTAATAAAACCAATACGAAAATTGACCATATGCTGAAATGTGGATGGAGCATTACCTAACCCAAATGGTCTACGAATGTATTCATAATAACCATGGGAAGTATTAAATGTTGTAATGGGTTGAATTTTATCATCTAATGCTACTTGCCAGTTTCCACTGACCAAGTTTTAATGTGGAGAATATCATATGTTTTATTTCACCAATGTAAGACAAAACATCTTAAAGGAGGGAGGGGATATTAATTTTTAATTGTAGCATTATTTATTTGTCTGTAATCAATTACTGGCGTAAATTCACCATTATTATTGAAACCAAAAACATTGGGCTGTTAAAAGGGGAGTTAGAATTCTTAATAATGCCTTCATCCATCATTTCATTTATAATTTTCTTTACAACTTTCTGCCTACTACGAGGTACGGTAGGCTATATGCTCGAATAAATGGGTTGAGGAGATGTTAGTGTAATGGCATGCTTTATAATGTTGGTTCATCCTAAGGATTCACCAAGTAGGGCAATCGCATTCAATATGTGGCTAGTATGGTGATGAGATTATCACGATAAAGTGGAAAATCGCGTCCAATGACAAAAATTTCTAAGTTGCTCCCCTATGTGACTATCAATTTATATCCCTCGGTAAGAACCGATACAATATTTCCTTATGGTATTGGTCTAACTTCCATCTGTACAGATCACATAGATATGTTCCTTTCTTTACATGCATATTGGTAGATGATTTATTAATATCAGTGATATTTTCACTGTTTACATTGGGTAAAGTAAATTAATCCCTGGTTATATATTATTTTACTAGTTCTATTAAGAATAGAACGGTAGTTTGTGGCTGTACATGAGATGGAAGATGTACCTTCAATTAATGGACGAAATTTGGAGTTAATATAATATTATATGCAGCAATGGCCTTTATGATATGGGAGTCGTTTCCCTCATTTTCAATATGTATAGAATTAACATTACATGGACTTATATATTGGCCTGGACAATCCTGTATTGGAATACATTAATTCCTAAAATGTGTTAGTTTATGTTTAGGGTTTATTATTATGGTTTGTTTGATAAGGTATGATAAACCTAGTTTATAATTTCGTATTATATAAAATTCAATTTGTATATGGTTAGTTCCCTTGGCTAACCGTACAGGAAGGGTTAAAGTGTCCCTAATACCTGTAATTTGTTGCCTGTCATGGTTGACAATTCTATGTCACCTGCTCAATCTTGGTTTATAAATGTCGCTGGGGACCTAATTTGCATAATTTGGTAAAGGAATTATCCGATAACCAGGAAACTGCGGCGCCTGTGTCTATCATTAAGTGAGTGTTACTGTGTGATACTAGGACAGGGAATTATAGTATATTATTGGTAAATGCGACGACAGGGCCTACAGTTATATTTTCGGGACTTTTTAATATTGTGGCGGTCTCGTTTCATACATCATGTTTCGATTGTGCAAGTCCCATTTCATTCTGTTAAGGATCATGCATTCATCTAAGGAATGCGACTTTGATTCATGTAAATGACTGTATTTATTATTACTTTTCCCTTGATTATTTCCTTTAGTATTATGTAAGTAATAACAATCACTGGTAATATTATTATTTCCGTTACAGTGTTTGCAACGTTTTCCCTGTGATTCCCTTTGAGTAGGTGTGGCATCAAAATTAAAATTCTTCGTCCCCATGGATTGAGTAATCTGTAATTCACGATGTATGATACGAGATTCCTTCGAATTTAAAATTAGAGACCCTGATAATGCAAGTGCTTTTGCTGGTTCACTTGTAGGTATGTTGTCTGCCATTGTTTGAATCATTCTCTGAACCCATGATAATGAATTATGAATTTTACCATCCCCAAAAACATCAATAAGTGACTGTCTGAACGTAGCATATGACGTTAAATTCTCTGGATCAGAAAAAGCACTTGTAGTTATCATATAGCTGGCTGGACTATCTGGTGCAATATGCACTCTCACGAATCTTATCTTATGTGCGTCCTGCTCTATATTAGTTTGATTAAACACATCCTCCAAATGACGCAAGAAGAGATGAATCCCATATCTTGGATTATCTCCCGTATAATACTTTAAATACTTGTGGGTGGGTAAGCTTGTCATTGTATGCATAGAAGAGGTAGTGGGGTTAGAAGAAGTTGTATGAAGAGCAGAGACAGTAGGAGATTGTGGAGGAGTAGCCATTGTTGGAGAAAATACAGGTTAATATAGTATACCAGATTAAGTTGTTAATGGGGGTAAGGTAGAAGCAGAAAATATACTCGAATGTGTTGGCACCACAAACGAGGTTTAGGGAGGCAGGGAAATCTAGCTTGGAGACTAATGAATCATTATCAGGGATATTCGAAGTTAGTTATGATACCTTTGGATTAATGGGGGAGAATATCTTTTCCTTTGTTGTAATTTGGCACTTCTTTTCTTTCTTTCTGGGCTGTAATTGAGGAACCTAATCTATTCTAACATGTTCGTGGACAAGTGAAAATTAATGTAATGTAACATGTAATGTGTACCTACTGTTAGTTGACTCTAGTTGCAACGACGATGACGATGTGGTGAAGAGGCGACGTCGGTGGAGAGGCGAAGCGATTATTAGTTAGCTCGCACACTAACACACTAACAGTCGTTATTGGAGTGAAGATGATGAACGTTGACTTGCCTTTACGAGAGCATTTACGTAACAAGGCGTCAGCGTGGAGGTGATGGAGGTCGAGGCGTTGTCCTGACAAGAGCATTTACGCAGGAACGCCGATATGGTAGTGATGAAGTGATGATTGTTTGTTGTGAAGTAGATGAGGACCCCTTGTAGGTCAGTTGCAATTATATTGAAGCAAGTGCCTCTTGTAGGTGAAGAATTTGTGGTTTATCTCCCTCGTTAGAGGTCGTAAGATTATACCCACAGAAGAAATTACTTGAGAGGATTTACAAGTAAATTCCTTCAACTTGTCCTTGAACAATGTTAGTCACTGTACTCCCGTGAAGTCTATGCCTTGCAATTTGCCTTATTGCAAATCCCACCGCTGCCACCAAATGTACCAGTTCTGAAGGCTTGAACTCTGGGCAGAACTTGGTAACTTACTTGTATGTAATTCTTGTAGTTGTAGTGTAGTAGTTGTTGTTGTTTTTTTTTAGGTAACGTGGAAGACGGGGTGCTTTATTAAGTTTGCTTAGGTGATTGACTTCACAAGTTTCTTAAGGCTTAATTTATTAATATGTGTACTTATCTATACAGGGTATTATCGTGATGTGCCTTGCCTTATATGGTATTATGTCTCTCTCTATGGAGACAGTTTATAGCCCTTAGGGAGTCAGTGTGGTATCCTAACTCCTAGTGTACCTCCTCTGCTTATATACATTTCAAACTCTATAGTTTACAGAATGGCTAGAGTGTGACTGTGTTGCCTGTGAATGGTCAGTTTGATTCTGTACCTACTTCTCTCTTCTCGTGTGAAAGGGAAAGTGGGCCACCCCTTTTCTATCTCTCTCTCTCTCTCTCTCTCTCTCCTTTACTCTCTTTCCTACCTCTCCTTTACTCTCTTTCCTACCTCTCCTTCGAAGGGGAGGTAGGAAGGGTTAATGTCTTTTCGTATGACCTGACGCCGCACCTGTGTGTGTGTGTGTGTGTCCAACCTGCCCAGGTGGCCTGTTTCTGATTTGTAAACAGATTAGAAGTAGTGACCCTTTTCCATTTGGTTTTATGGTGTGTACGGTACGTACATTGCTCAGTCCGCTACCCTCGACTGGCCTCCAGCGATTTCCTTTATGCTTTATTTAATAGAAGGCCAGTTCACAATGTTGGTAGGGCTAGATAACTAAGATATTAACAATGAATACATGTATAGTAACATAAAAATAGACATTAAGACATTGGCACACCACTATATACTTAAAATTAACATTACCGGTAATACATGAATATAAATACATGAACATGAATACATTGTTACATAAAATTTCATCTTAATATTAATGTGTTTAGCTAGGTGCATGTTATTGTGTGTATATAATCTAACCTATGCTAAAAATTCACACATTAATGAGGGGGGAGCCGTGTTGCTATGTTGTAGCTGTGAAATAAATAACAGTCTTGTTCTTTTCAACACAAGATAATTCAGTATACTTCGATAGTTCTTTTTTTTTTTTTCAATACAAAAATAGTATTTTAGACTGTCTTATACAATACATAAATTTTATAGTACATGGCAGAAAGATAAGACATGGGATAATAAACATTGGTACCAAGTTTTATTTTGATCACTATGTGGAGGAATCAAATGATATAATAAGGATGATTGAATCCTAGTCTCATTGAGTAACATAATAGTTTCATTTTGTCTGATACAACTGATAATGAATTAGGAGATGTTAAACAATACAACTTTAAATGAAATATGTTGAAAAGGTGGAAGAGTGTGTGTTATGTTTTCTAGCAAATTATGTTTATGAGGCAAGATACGATTCCCTTGGATCGTATTTCCTATGAGTCTGCTTCTTTATAGTTGCCTGTAACCAAACCATGTGTAGGGTGATTAGGGCAAATTAATGTTAATTATGTATTAGCAGGTAAGTATAGATAGTGGAAATTAAAATTGATGATGAAAGAGAGTTTGATTAGTAATAGATATGAATGTACATGCATATAGTGCTTGATTAGTAGTACTTATGATTCTAAGCAAGTGGAGATTTTGCAGCTTTTGGAGACTTAAATGCAACTTAAATGCAAGGAAATATGCAAGACAAACATATATGAAGATATGCAACATGGCACTTGAGGAGTTGTGTGTCACTGATGACATCATCACTAAGTATAATACTTATTGGATGAAAATTGAATATTAAATGATTACTTCCATTTTCATAGGGAATTGTAGAAGTGCGTAGCTTGTGAATAACATTTTACCTTTTATGGGAATAATAATGAGTATATGATTTTGTATTAAAATATTACGCATGACTGGATAATAATATTTCATGAAAGATAATAAGGAAGATGAGATTTCATCATTGATTGTGCCATTGCATCTCGTAGCTATTGGAGTGGTAAAATTGTGAGTTGATCTTACCTTACTCGCAGTAAATACTCTCTCAATAAATAGTTGTCATTCCTCTCTAAGTTCCTCACCTGCTATCATTTTTCTGCAAACTCACAGAAATAAATAGAAGCCTAAAAATATGATGTGATTATTTCATATATGTAGTTCATTTCATTCGTTGCTCATATAAACTATCTAAATCGTATTTAATTTCTGTGCAATGATTTACACTCTAATACAGTATATACCTGTTACTCTATCTTACCTTGATTTGCAAAGGCTTGTCCTGCAACCTTTTATGTATGGGATAATGCTTGTATACCACTATACCTCTAAGCATTACCAAATAGTGCTCATGAAATTTCACTTAAAAATTATCTAAATCACGCTCTGGGCTGTGATGATGGCTCTAAGCCATTATATTTTTTTTTGTATAATAAGCTAGCAATATTACCTGAGTCGCTGAATCCATTCCTAGGGCGCCCAATAGTGCAAGGACACTATAGAATATAATGCACTTACATAGGTAAATTCAGTTGTGTGATACCTGTCAACCAAAACTAGTGTATCATTAAGTACCTTATCTGTAATTACTGCTCAATGGCAGAAAATTTTGGTAATAATTCATATATCCAGTAAAGAGTAAGAAATAGGGATCATATCGTTCATCACCAATATTTTATTTCTTTTCCTTTTCTTTTCAACTGTTTGATAAAATTGTAAACGAGAGCTCTCGGATTGTAAGACGTCATCTTTATCTGTGTTATGCACCTCGTCGTTATGCATGTAGCCGCCGCGAGTATAGACATGAAAACCGTTATATAGGTCAATTTGGGCCACATTTGTAAGAAGAAATATTATTTTTCATTGGAAACCGATCGGAGTTTGTGTTTGTAAGTGTTTATTTTATTAGCATCAATAGTAGGGATAATATTACGAGGAAGAGGATATTGTTGCTGTTGCAGAGATATTGATTGGTTTTATTTTGGATGTTAAGTTTTTGCGCGCATTTTACCAATTTCTTTATTCTGTTTACATAAACAATATCATCCGCCTGGTAAAATTATTCATTATTATAAGGTTATGCCTACTAAAGACATGACTGTGTAAAGTTCGATCGGGTACCCATTATGTTGGCGATTACGCATTTTTTTTTTTTTTTTTTTTTAGCAAGCCTATAATTTGTTTTGTTATGTCGGCGATCACACATTTTTCTTGCAAGCCGATAAATTGCTTTGTTATGTCGGCAATCACGCATTTTTCTTGCAAGCCGATAAATTGCTTTGTTATGTCGGCGATCACGCATTTTTCTTGCAAGCCGATAAATTGCTTTGTTCATCATGATGAAATTGTTGAAATGCAACTCACCGTTGTTCAGCATAGTTGTCCATGTTGTAGCATGGCTTCTTCGTGGCAATTGTTATATCATATGAAAGACGTATCCATACGCCATATAGTATTGCATGTGGAGTTTTTCCTTTTATTTTCGTATTTTGTAGTGTTTATTGACCGTCATATCGATGCAGTCTTCCCATGTGGAGGGATTTTCATTGTTTCTGTGCCACGAAGTACTTCTAGTAGTGTTACGGTTTTGCCGTTTTGTTAACCCATTAGATGCTGGGAAATATGGTAATACAAACGTTTGCTTAATGTAGTAGAAATCAGATACCTTTTATAATATCGGGACATGTATATGGTCATATGAATTTGGTTTTTAAATATATGTGCACTTACTTTTGCGGTTTTTTCCCTAGTGGTGCCGCCACTAATTATCTAGAAAAATAGTTAACCATAGGTAAAAACTTACTGTATCCTGATTCTAAATTGGTAAGGAAAGTAGATCTATTCCTACTATGTCCCCTGATTCGTCCAGGATTAGGGATTCCCGTCATGGAACAGAGGTCCAAATGTATGGCCTTGACCTGCATTGTATGTTTCGCACTGAGCGACATATGTGTTTCATCATCTACCCTTAGTTTATGTTAATAGTATATTATTGGTAAATGCGACGACAGGGCCTACAGTTATATTTTCGGGACGTTTTAATATTGTGGCGGTCTCGTTTCATACATCATATTTCGATTGTGCAAGTCCCGTTTCATTCTGTTAAGGATCATGCATTCATCTAAGGAATGCGACTTTGATTCATGTATTTGACTGTATTTATTATTACTTTTCCCTTGATCATTTCCTTTAGTATTATGTAAGTAATAACAATCACTAGTAATATTATTATTTCCGTTACAGTGTTTGCAACGTTTTCCCTGTGATTCCCCTTTGAGTAGGTGTGGCATCAAAATTAAAAATCTTCGTACCCTTGGATTGAGTAATCTGTAATTCACGATGTATGATACGAGATTCCTTCGAATTTAAAGTTAGAGACCCTGATAGTGCAAGTGCTTTTGCTGGTTCACTTGTAGTTATGTTTTCTGCCTTTGTTATAAACATTCTCTGAACCCATGATAATGAATTATGAATTTTACCATCCCCAAAAACATCAATAAGTGACTGTCTGAACGTAGCATATGACGTTAAATTCTCTGGATCAGAAAAAGCACTTGTAGTTAACATATAGCTGGCTGGACTACCTGGTGCAATATGTTGTCTCACGAATCTTATCTTATGTAAGTCCTGCTCTATATTAGTTTGGTAAAACACATCCTCCAAATGACGCAAGAAGAGATGAATCCCATATCTTGGATTATCTCCCGTATAATACTTTAAATACTTGTGGGTGGGTAAGTTTGTCATTGTATGCATAGAAGAGGTAGTGGGGTTAGAAGAAGTTGTATGAAGAGCAGAGACAGTAGGAGATTGTGGAAGAGTTGGCAATTTTTGGAGAAAATACAGGTTAATATAGTATACCAGATTAAGTTTTTAATGGGGGTAAGGTAGAAGCAGAAAATGTACTCGAATGTGTTGGCACCACAAACGAGGCTTAGGGAGGCAGGGAAATCTAGTTTGGAGACTAATGAATCATTATCAGGGATATTCGAAGTTAGTTATGATACCTTTGGAGTAATGGGGGAGAATATCTTTACCTTTGTTGTAATTTGGCACTTCTTTTCTTTCTTTCTGGGCTGTAATTGAGGAACCTAATCTATTCTAACATGTTCGTGGACAAGTGAAAAATAATGTAATGTAACATGTAATGTGTACCTACTTTTAGTTGACTCTAGTTGCAACGACGATGACGATGTGGTGAAGAGGCGACGTCGGTGGAGAGGCGAAGCGATTATTAGTTAGCTCGCACACTAACACACTAACAGTCGTTATTGGAGTGAAGATGATGAACGTTGACTTGCCTTTACGAGAGCATTTACGTAACGAGGCGTCAGCGTGGAGGTGATGGAGGTCGAGGCGTTGTCCTGACAAGAGCATTTACGCAGGAACGCCGATATGGTAGTGATGAAGTGATGATTGTTTGTTGTGAAGTAGATGAGGACCCCTTGTAGGTCAGTTGCAATTATATTGAAGCAAGTGCCTCTTGTAGGTGAAGAATTTGTGGTTTATCTCCCTCGTTAGAGGTCGTAAGATTATACCCACAGAAGAAATTACTTGAGAGGATTTACAAGTAAATTCCTTCAACTTGTCCTTGAACAATGTTAGTCACTGTACTCCCGTGAAGTCGATACCTTGCAATTTGCCTTATTGCAAAAACACCGCTGCCATCAAATGTACCAGTTCTGAAGGCTTGAACTCTGGGCAGAACTTGGTAACTTACTTGTATGTAATTCTTGTAGTTGTAGTGTAGTAGTTGTTGTTGTTGTTGTTGTTTTAGGTAACGTGGAAGACGGGGTGCTTTCTTAGGTGATTGACTTCACAAGTTTCTTAAGGCTTAATTTATTAATATGTGTACTTATCTATACAGGGTATTATCGTGATGTGCCTTGCCTTATATGGTATTATGTCTCTCTCTATGGAGACAGTTTATAGCCCTTAGGGAGTCAGTGTGGTATCCTAACTCCTAGTGTACCTCCTCTGCTTATATACATTTCAAACTCTATAGTTTACAGAATGGCTAGAGTGTGACTGTGTTGCCTGTGAATGGTCAGTTTGATTCTGTACCTACTTCTCTCTTCTCGTGTGAAAGGGAAAGTGGGCCAACCCTTTCCTATCTCTCTCTCTCTCTCTCTCTCCTTTACTCTCTTTCCTACCTCTCCTTCGAAGGGGAGGTAGGAAGGGTTAATGTCTTTTCGTATGACCTGACGCCGCACCTGTGTGTGTGTGTGTGTGTGTCCAACCTGCCCAGGTGGCCTGTTTCTGATTTGTAAACAGATTAGAAGTAGTGACCCTTTTCCATTTGGTTTTATGGTGTGTATGTATGTGGAATCTGAATCTGTCTGTCAGGTCCCGAAAGGCGAGTCACTGCACGTGTTTGTGTGTGTATAGAATGGTGTGTACAAGTGTACCAACTAATATAACTATTGTATGTATATATTTCTTGGTTAGGAAGCATACAAAACTAATGTATGTATGTATGTATGTATGTGTGTATGTATTTGTTGGTTGGTTGGGGAGTGTACTAACTATTGTAGGAAGGTATGTATTGGTTGGTTGGGGAGTGTACCAACTATTGTATGTAGGTAGGTATGTATTTCTTCGTTGGGGAGTACACTAAAGCATGTTATTATAATTATTATTATTATTATAATAATTATTATTATTACTATTATTACTATTACTATTATTACTGTTACTATTATTACTATTACTATTATTATTACTATTGTTACTATTATTACTATTACTATTATTATTACTATTACTATTACTATTGTTACTATTATTACTATTACTATTATTACTATTACTATTATTACTATTACTATTATTATTACTATTGTTACTATTATTACTATTACTATTATTATTACTATTACTATTACTATTGTTACTATTATTACTATTACTATTATTACTGTTACTATTATTACTATTACTATTATTATTACTATTACTATTACTATTATTACTGTTACTATTATTACTATTACTATTATTATTACTATTACTATTACTATTGTTACTATTATTACTATTACTATTATTACTATTATTATTATTATTATTATTACTATTACTATTATTATTACTATTGTTACTATTACTATTGTTACTATTACTACTATTATTATTACTATTATTACTATTATTATTATTACTATTACTATTATTATTATTACTATTACTATTATTACTATTACTATTATTATTACTATTATTACTGTTACTATTACTGTTACTATTACTATTATTATTATTACTATTAAAAAGAGAGAGTGTGTGAAAGAGAGAGAGAGAGATACAGTGTGAGAGAGAGTATGTATGTATGTATGTATGTATGTTTATTTTTCATCTATCTCACTTTCTCTCTCTCTATCTCTAACTTCCTTTCTCTCTATCTCTAATTCTATCTCTAACTTTTTCTCTCTCTATCTCTAATTCTAATTCTCTCTATCTCTCTCTATCTCTAATTCTATCTCTAACTTTCTCTATCTCTAATTCCATCTCTAAATTTCTCTCTCTCTATCTCTAATTCTATCTCTAACTCTCTCTCTCTCTCTCTCTCTCTCTCTCTCTCTCTCTCTCTCTCTCTCTCTCTCTCTCTCTCTCTCTCTCTCTCTCTCTCTCTCTCTCTCTCTCTCTCTCTCTCTCTCTCTCATACACACACACACATACACACACACTCTCTCTCTCTCTCTCTCTCTCTCTCTCTCTCTCTCTCTCTCTCTCTCTCTCTCTCTCTCTCATCAGTATCATATCAAAATATAATCATACAACAACACATTATTATTATTATTATTATTATTATTATTATTATTATTATTAACTCACTCTCTCTCTCTCTCTCTCTCTCTCTCTCTCTCTCTCTCTCTCTCTCTCTCTCTCTCATACACACACACACATACACACACTCTCTCTCTCTCTCTCTCTCTCTCTCTCTCTCTCTCTCTCTCTCTCTCTCTCTCTCTCTCTCTCTCTAACTTGTGAGTCCCGAGTCGGTGATATTTACTTGAAGCATTAGTGTCCATACAGACGTGGTGTGTGTGTGTGTGTTGGTTGGGGAGTGTACTAACTAATGTAGGTAGGTATTGGTTGGTTGGTTGGGGAGTGTACCAACTAATGTATGTATGTATGAATGGGTGTGTGTGTGTGTGTTGGTTGGGGAGTGTACTAACTAATGTATGTATGTAAGTATGTGTGTGTGTGTGTGTGTGTGTGTGTGTGTGTGTGTTGGTTGGGGAGTGTACTAACTAATGTACGTATGTAAGTATGTGTGTGTGTGTGTGTGTGTGTTGGTTGGGGAGTGTACTAACTAATGTACGTATGTAAGTATGTGTGTGTGTGTGTGTGTGTGTGTGTTGGTTGGGGAGTGTACTAACTAATGTACTGTACGTATGTAAGTATGTGTGTGTGTGTGTGTGTCCTGCTGTGTGTTGGTTGGTTGGGGAGTGTACCAAGTAATGTAAGTATGTATTTATTGGTTGGGGAGTGTACTAACTAATGTAGGTATGTATGTGTGTATGTATTTCTTGGTTGGGAAGGATACTAACTAATGTAGGTAGGTATGTATTTCTTGGTTAGGAAGCATACCAAGTTTTACCAACTAATGTATATATGTATGTATTGGTTGGTTGGGGAGTGTACCAACTAATGTAGGTATGTATGTATTGGTTAGTTGGTTAGGGAGTGTACCAACTATTGTATGTATGTGTGTATTGGTTGGTTTGTTTGAGAGTGTACTAACTAATGTATATATATTTCGTGGTTGGGAAGCATACTAACTCTTGTATGTATGTATATATTTCTTGGTTGGTTGGGGAGCATACCAACTATTGTATATATGTATGTATGTATGTATGTATGTATGTGTCTATTTCTTGGTTGGGAAGCATACCAACTAATTATAGTAATAATAATAATATATGTATGTATGTATTTCTTGGTTGGTTGGTGAGCATACCAACTAATGTAAGTATGTGTGTATGTATGTATTTCTTGGTTGGGGAGTGTACCAACTATTGTATGAATGTATGTATTTCTTCGTTGGGGAGCATACTAAAGCATATTATTATTATTATTATTATTATTATTATTGTTCGTAAGACCCCTAACAGCATTCGTACAAGCCCTAACTAACTAATTATCATTCGTTAGAATAGCATTGGTACAAGCCCTAATAATAATAATAATAATAATAATAATAATAATAATAATAATAATAATAATAATAATAATAATAATGATAATGATAATGATAATGATAATGATAATGATAATGATAATAATAATAATAATAATAATAATAATAATAATAATAATAATAAT
>JAWQEG010005540.1:2500-10000 GCA_033782935.1 Petrolisthes cinctipes | reverse complement strand
GAAGAACAAAATGGCACAACTAACAAAATAAATGTCCAAAATAATGACCAGAAAAAGAAGAGCAAAATATGCTATCACTTCAAAAATAACCAATGTAAATTTGGTGGTAAGGGACGTGAATGCCCCTTTGCTCACCCAAAACTTTGTAACAGGTTTAAAATGAATGGTCGTGATCCTGTTAGAGGATGTAAACATGGTGACAAATGTAAATACCTACACCCACCTATATGCTATGGCTCAGAAAAGAAAAGAGAATGCCTAAACTTGGAGTGCAAAAGGCTCCACCTGAAAGGCACTCGTCGATACACACCTAAAATGCCTACAGATGAACAGCAAAACACAAACTACCCACCACCAATTACTGGCGCAGCTATACCATCGCCAAATAACCAAACACAGAGTGAGTCAACAAATCCGTACAAACAAAGCCCAGAAAATTGGGTAAACCAACCAACCTACTCAGCAACACCTGCACCACAAAGAGAGGTTACGTGGACCAACCAACCTACTCAGCAACACCTGCACCACAAAGAGAGGTTACGTGGACCAACCAACAAACACGCCAACCAACCTACTCAGCAACACCTGCACCACAAAGAGAGGTTACGTGGACCAACCAACAAACACGCCAACCAACCTACTCAGCAACACCTGCACCACAAAGAGAGGTTACGTGGACCAACCAACAAACACGCCAACCAACCTACTCAGCAACACCTGCACCACAAAGAGAGGTTACGTGTGTGACGGTGATGTGAGAATGATAGATAATGTAATTTTATAATATGACAATTACAACTTACCTTGCCCTGTTAATTTATGATCTCGTTGGTTGGCTGCAGCGAAGAACAAAAAGTCGGGGATTAATTCCCCGTTTTAGGCCTCAAGCACCACGCACATAATAATTTTTTTATGTTAAGGGGTTCTTCCCGATATATATGTATTTATATAGATAACAAATCTACTGGTGCATTTAAACAACCAATTGCAAATTTCTATATTTATTCAACTCCAGTATGCCAACATGAATAAATCAATTTCACACACACACACACACACACACAACTCACGCTACGCTAACTAGCTCGCTCTCGCTCACGTGACGATAGTCTAGCTTACGTTAACACTGTAGTAATTCTATCAATTGTTACGCAAGTTGGAATATTTTTCTAATGTCTCACACTTTAGAGTCTCACAACACACTCGTAATTTTCTTCAAAGATCCAACTCCCTTACCTTAATTCAGTTACTGAACCAGCGTCAATGCAACTAGTCAGTATACAACTGTAAAGCCTTGTGAATCGCGTAATATACAACGAATTCGGCGTTTACGTTGATCACTCCCCACTGCACACGTGGAGGATTGATCTAGGTAAGGGAAGCTGACGATACGAGTGTGTTCCCTTCGAGTGTGTCCTGTTCCAACTGACCCAATTCTTCCTCCTTAACTGGTTCAAAATTTCTCTGACTCCTCCTCCTATCTTTGTTCGTTTTTCCTAACTGGCTACGATTTACATTGTACCCACTTATACTTGAGTTATACCTGCAATTTCAATTTACCTATGGCGTGCTAATAATTCCCGATAATTCCCCTCCACTTCACGATCATTTGCAATACCATAGTTACCCTGGTAGCATAATTATTAATACAATTTGTAATTAATGTACGAACACCTATATGACTGAATGTGACAAATTCAGTTGAACCATGACCCTTTTCTAATTTTGGCTACTAATCCGGTACCTGCAGATTAACTAGCTGCACCCCCAACTTAACCCACTCCTGTCTCCTTTGTCTCATGAATGGAATATTCCAGAACCTTCTCTAGAACATTCTATATTGAGACCAGTATGGAATTTTCCACTCTCTGTAATTCAAATTACGTCACGAGTATTATGTCTGACTCGTGACATTCGCCCACACAAAGAGACATTGCTCTATGCTATGTTTAATAGATTCGTGAAGTGGTAACGACGCCTTTGCATGTATAACTATTACAATAACAATTCATCCACACTTCACTTATTCTTGTATGTGTCAATTACTATCACCAGTTACGTGTTCATTTTTGCCAATGAGTGGAAAACTCCCAACAGTTACTTTAGCTTTTCAATCTTAGGAAGAAACTCCGAGACAAGAATGAATGTACCTGGTAATTTCTGCTCAGTACAATTTGTACACATTTAAGCAATATATAAGTGTGGTGTATGTAATGCATTGTGTATTTGTTACATAATATGTAGGAAATGCAACAATATCTCTGGAAGGCAATACATATATTAGTGAATTATCCGAGCCTTGGATCAGAGTAAACCGCTAGAATCTGTGTCTTGGATAAGGTTACACAAAATACTGCAATAATAATTCTGGAAGGCAATATATTGTTAGTAAATTATCCGAGCCTTGGATCAGAGTAAACCGCTAGAATCCGTGTCTTGGATAAGTTGCACAAAATACAATACATATAACATCGGATTTTTCCCCAATTCTAGGAAACCCCTTGATCTGAGTCGCATAAGACTCGTGCTCGTTGCGCTCGGAGAGGTAACAATTACGAGCAATTCGACCCGGAGGATACTTCTGCCGGTCGATCTTCGCATGAATATTTACTCGGTTAACACTAATTAACGAGCAATTTGACCCGGAGGATACTTCTGCCGGTCGATCTTCGCATGATACCAACTGCTTCCATGTCATTAATTTCCTTACGTACTGTATCAATCAGCCGTACAGGAATAGGATATGGTTTCACCCTCACTGGTGTGTCGCTCGTAAGCTGTATCTCATGACAGGCTACGTTAGCAACAGCAGGCCTGTCAGAGAACACACGTGAATATTTTGCCAGTACCGCATTTACACTTGCAAGCTGGTCTGGTCTTAAATTCACCGAAACGGAGACCTCAGCCACTGTCTCACCTTGACGAGCTTCAGCCGTCTGGGGAGTATATCCCTCGTCACCCTCGGGAATTACCACAGCAGCGCTAACCATGTCTACTGCTGGGGAAAAATGACCACGGACTAGACTTAACACTTCACTCTGTTCTGAGGTGATGTTACAACAGCCTGCCCCAAATGTGGTAACAATGGAAGTACACCCCTGTTGGGTGGTGTAATATTCCTTAAGCATATTAATATGGAACCGCTTGGCTTCACCTTTGATTTTAACTATGTAGTTAAGGTCATTCACCTTCTTGACTACTTCAAAGGGACCCTTCCACTGAGCCAACAACTTATTATGAGCTGTTGGTAACAGAACGAGACACTTCCCCCCTACCTGTAGCGTTCGGAGCTTAGTTTTCCTATCATAGTAGGACTTCTGAACCTCCTTTGCTTTAGCTAACTCCTGCTTTGCAATCTCGCAGGTTTGCTGTAATCTTTCTGCCAAATCAATTACATAAGAATAAGTGGTTTTCACCACGGGATCCGATTCCTCATCGTCCCAAAGTTCACGTAGAACCTGAAGTGGTCCTCGAGCAGGTTTACCATACACTAACTCGAATGGACTAAATTGCAACGATGCCTGAGGTGCTTCGCGATACGCGAACAGTAGTGGCGAGATATACCTGGACCACTCCCTAGGTTGTTCTACTGCCATCCTCCTCAACATTTTCTTGAGAGTACCATTAAACCTCTCACACAACCCATTACACATTGGATGATAAGGTGTTGTCCTCAACCCTTTAACTGAGAGTAATCTCCACAATTCCTCCATCATCGCGGAGGTAAATTGAC
Source organism: Petrolisthes cinctipes (assembly GCA_033782935.1). Lineage (NCBI taxonomy): Eukaryota > Metazoa > Arthropoda > Malacostraca > Decapoda > Porcellanidae > Petrolisthes > Petrolisthes cinctipes. The sequence continues at coordinate 6,267 of JAWQEG010005540.1, read as the reverse complement.
TGCCTCGGTCGGACAATACCTGCTTTGGTATGCCGACACGACAGAATATATCCAACAAGGCTTCAGCCACTGTAGTGGCTTCAATATCACGCAGAGGCACTGCTTCAGGCCATCTGGTCGCGAAATCCACACAGGTAAGAATATACTTGGCACCGTCCGTAGCCCTCGGAATAATCGGTCCAACAATATCAACCGCTACTCTCTCAAATGACTCTGAGATAAGCGGTAGAGGTTTTAGAGGTGCGGGCTTCACCCGACCCCTGTCACACGTTTTCTGACAAACGTCACATGACCTCAACAACCTCCCTATCTCTCTCCCCATACCTGGCCAATAGAAATGAGACTGAATCCTATCAATTGTTTTCCTCATCCCCATATGACCCCCTAATATAGCATGATGACCCAGGGTAAACACAGCCTGTCGGTATTTCTCTGGTACGAGAAACTGAACCCTCTCTTCCCCATCGGGGTTTACTGTACGTCGGTAAAACCTGTTTCTCCTCCTGACGTAACTGGTTACAATACCATGTCGATCTCTACTGTCACCCTCAAGTGCCTGCTTACGAACAAGTGCCAATGAAGGGTCACTTGCTTGCTCTGCAATTACATCCTCGCAATTGACGAGGTCGGCGGCAGTTGTCACTTGAAGTGGAACAACTGTTTTCTTCGCATGCGCCATACCCCTGGTTACAGCAGCTGCACCAGTCTGTGTGGAAACTTCCACTGAACATGCATTCTTAACCCCTGGTATATTTCCTATTACCAAATCTGACACAGGATTTTGCATGACTGCTGCAATTACCTGGCCTGTATAAAATGGACTCTCCACTGCAACTTTAGCAAGAGGATAGAGCCTCCTGGTACCATCAATCATAGTGATAGTTACCTGCTCCCCTGTAAAATCATTAGAAGCAACTAAACCATCAGCGACACAACACCCCGATGACCCATTATCTCGAAAGACTTCAACAGATATTCCGTTAACCATCCCAGGACAAATATGAAAACCAGACTTACCTTTCGAGACTCCTGTCGCGTTTAGTCACAATTGATGAGGTTCGTGAACCGACTGAGGCACTCGTGGTTCTACACTAGGTTGAACCGCCACAGGTGAATACTGTGGTTCACCATGTGTTGCAGCTGCCGATCGCTGATAATAACCCTTATTTCCACTATGGTTATTACTATTTTTCCAGTTACTTTTTCCTTGGTAACGGTACTGATTGGACTGCTGCGAATAGTGATTATTATTACCTTGTTTCTGGGTATGATTAAAATGAGGGTTAGGTTGCAGACGAACAATTTGACTCTGCTGCTGTGACTGATTTTTACTCGACTGGTTATATGAAACAGCAGAGTTCTGAGAAGGCTTATCCGACTGATTAATTTTCTTATTATACTGAATCCGCGTATGGTAACCATACGCGGTAAAATGGGCGTCGGACATATCCACCATCGTTTCCAGAGTTTTCACCTTATTGGTTTTCAGCTGAGCCGACAATTCTGGAGGACAAGACTTCTCCAGCTGTGTACGAAGCAACAAGTCTTTTACCCCCTCCAACGTCTTAGGTGTTTCGGCCTTCTCCAACCACTGATCCAGGTAACTGGTCAGACGTGCACTAAACTGTGCAACAGTCTCCTTATCCTGTAAGGATGCACGCCAGAACTGATTCCTAGCGTCATCGACCGTCAACCCATACGCCTGTAATAAAGCCTTTTTCATGTTCTCATAATCTCTGGCGGTACTGTCGAGTCGGTGGAGAATACTAAGTGCTTTTCCATCGAATAAGTTAATGAACTCGAGCTTCTTTATATCATCATCTAATCTATAAGTGTCTGCAACCATTTCGAATCGCTCAATAAACGGCTCGATATCGTCTCCCTCTACGTATTTTGACAGTTGTAACCTTGGGGTCACGGTGGTTGAGCTTGCGACATTACTTCCACTCGCACTTTGACTTTCATTCGCACGTAATTGCAGTTCCAATACTTCCTTTTCATGTTCCCCTTTCAATTGTTCTTGCTCTCTCTGTTCCCTTTCATTTTCTCTTATGGCCGCCCTTTCAAGTCTTTCTTCCTCTTGGCGGCCCCTCACGTATACTTGAAGTTCGGCCTTATCTTCAATTCCCAATTGTTGAGCCTCTCCCAATAATTCTTGTACGGTAGACATTTTTAATTTATTTTCTATCGTTTCGGTTGCCTTAATTTCTGGACAGTTATGACTATCTACTCGTGAAAGTGTGCGCGTGTGTGACTGGAGTTAATACAACGAATCAGGCCCCACGTTGGGCGCCAAATATGTGACGGTGATGTGAGAATGATAGATAATGTAGTTTATAATATGACAATTACAACTTACCTTGCCCGGTTAATTTATGATCTTCGTTGGTTGGCTGCAGCGAAGAAAGTACTCAGGGTTAACTCCCCGGTTTAGGCCCCATCCACCATACACATAATAAATTTTTATGTTAAGGGTTCTTCCCGATATATGTGTATTTATATAGATAACAAATCTACTGGTGTATTCAAACAACCAATTGCAAATTTCTATATTTATTCAACTCCAGTATTTTTAGCCAACATGAATAATTAAATTTCACACACACACACACACACACAACTCACGCAACGCTAACTAGCTACTCGCTCTCGTTACCTCTCGCTCTCGCTCGCGTGACGATAGTCTAGCTTACGTTAACACTGTAGTAATTCTATCAATTGTTACGCAAGTTGGAATATTTTTCTAATGTCTCACACTTTAGAGTCTCACAACACACTCGTAATTTTCTTCAAAGATCCAGCTTCCCCCTCACCTAATTCAGTCACTGAACCAGTGTCAATGCAACTGGTCAGTATACAACTGTAAAGCCTTGTGAATCGCGTAATATACAACGAATTCGGCGTCTACGTTGATCACTCCCCACTGCACACGTGGAGGATTGATCTAGGTAAGGGAAGCTGACGATACGAGTGTGTTCCTTCCTTCAGTGTGTCCTGTTCCAACTGACCCCAATTCTTCCTCTTGACTGGAGGCTGAAATTTCAAAATTTCTACTGACTCCTCCTCCTATCTGTGTTCGTTTTTCCTAACTGGCTACGATTTACATTGTACCCACTTATTCCTGAGTTATACATGCAATTGCAATTTACCTATGGCGTGCTAATAATTCCCGATAATTCCCCTCCACTTCACGATCATTTACAATACCATAAATTACCCTGGTAGCATAATTTATCAATACAAGATGTACTTAATGTACGAACACCTATATGACTGAATGTGGCAAATTCAGTTGAAACCCGGCCTTCCTGACCCTTTTCTAATTTTTGCTACTAATCCGGTACCTGCGGATTAAGACTACCTGCAGATTAACTAGCTGCACCCCCAACTTAACCCACTCCTGTCTCCTTTGTCTCATGAATGGAATATTCCAGAACCTTCTCTAGAACATTCTATATTGACACCAGTATGGAATTTTCCAACTCTCTGTAATTCAAATTACGTCACGAGTATTATGTCTGACTCGTGACAACTTACATATATACATACTTACACACTTACATACACACATATCTACACACATACATACTTACATACTTACACACATATCTACACACATATATACTTACATACTTACATACTTACACACATATCTACACACATACATACTTACATATTTACATACTTACACACTTATATACTTACACACATATATACTTACATACTTATTTACACACATACATACTTACACACTTATTTACACACAC